>JAWKAU010000350.1:0-103000 GCA_033398695.1 Orobanche coerulescens | reverse complement strand
AGATTGACAACTGAGTAATGAAATGAATTGAGTAATTAATGAGTTACATGATCGTCCTGATTATTAACTGAGTAATGAAATGAATTAAGTGATTAATGAGTTAACATGATTGTCCTAATCACAATGAATGATGATGTTTGAGTATTGTTAATTGATGAATGATGAATGAATGACTATTGCCAGAAATTATACCATGGCGTTAGAAGTCTTACGCTTCTTTCTTCGATTGGCTCGGCATTTGCACAGGTCACACGTGACACGAAAGTCCAATGATACTAGTCCGATGACGATGATTTCAAATGAGACATGACTCGGAAGGTAGTATTCAAAACCACGTCTCCGATACCAACTCTGTAACACCCCAAACTAGGCGGATATTACAGTGCCGTAGATCCCCAACTGGGACCCACCAGGCAAATGAAAATGAATAAATTACACAGGATAAATGTAGTACCGAACCACATTACAACAATAATTACTCCGATGAGGAGTTTAGTTACAACACACCAGGACAATGCCGAATACTAGTGTATTTTATATGAAGATAAAATACACAACACTGAATGAAACGGAGTATTCAAATGAAAGTTTGCAGCGGAAAATAAAAGACAATAACATGAATAGCTGAAAGATTGGGCCCCCCTACTAGTATCACTAGGACTCCTCGACATCAACATGCTATTCCCGTGCGTTTGCCTTGCCATGACCTGAAAAACAAAATCCCCAAACGGGGTCAGTTACAAAGAACAACAATCCTCAAGAGTTGAAAATACACAATCATGATTATATCTGAAGTTATGAAATATCCTGTCGAAACATACGCAATCAAACATGCTATATGAATCAACTAACATTACGTCTCAAAGGAAATGGCGCCACACTACGCCCGGGATGGAAATGTGTCTGTGCACAAGCCACCAACGATCAATACACGCGTGGTCTTGTACCTAATCAGTCTCACGAGACACATTGACTCGTGTGCACAGTCCAATGTGAGGCCAACAACCAACACACGACCATAATGTGCCCGACATGAAAATCCTACACATACCAACCGGCACGCCAGTATGACCCGGAATGCCACGATATAACAAAAGTGACATCGAAAATGAATAATGACTCACCGAGGTGGAATGCTAACGAAATAAATGACAGCTCAATGAAAAGATTGGAACCGTCGTTCCTTATGAATGAAACGATTAATTGATAACAACAAGTTTTGATACGGTTAATATAATGATGAATGAGTTATGATTATGAATGAACAACAACAAAAGGGATGAATATACTTTTAACCGAGTAAGAATTAACTTACACAATACCGGTGACAATTATCCTTCCACGAACAACGTCCTAATTGAGATATCGGTCGCTCGAACAACCTTGAATTATACAATATCCAACAACTCGTTCAATATACGAATCAAACACGAATATAACGAACTCAAAACGTCGATACGATTAAACTAAGTCCATAGAGGCATTAAATCAAACACGTTGTATCCCAACTCCGATTGTTTACAATCAAACCTCAATATACCAATATCAAAATCCCCAAGAAGTGTTTCAAACCAACAAAACATCTCCAATACGATCAATAATCCGTTATGAATATCCAAAAATGTGATTATAACAACAATTAGTCGAAAATCCCCAATTCCAACTCGATATTCAAGGTGTCTTGAATAATCCCTCAATAATCCAATGAATCCTTATACAAACTCATAATCATATACATATCCCTTCATATAACATGATTATAACGTCCAAAACATCATATCTCAACACAAAATCGAAGTCCAAAGTGTTGAAGGAATTACCTCTTGAAGATCCAAGTGTTTTAATCCGAAGAACACGCGTTAGATTGATTATCAAGGCTTCACTATCTATAGGATATTAATAAAATCAAACTCCCAAATGAGTTGTGAAGGAAAAACCCTCCCTCAAGCTTCTCTCTCTCGTAAAGGTGGAAAAATCGAAGGAATGGTGAAATGCTCAAAAATGAATTTATAGGGTTGACTACCTGCCGGACTCGGCCCGTGCCGATCGGCACGTTCGTGTCGCATACCGGGCCGGCAGCTTGGCCGACAGGACTCGACCGTGTCCTCGCTTGACACGGTCGCGCGCGGGAGGGCCTTCCGACGATGACCCGTCCGGCGGACTTCGGCATGACTCGATCGTGCTGCGACACGGCCGGGCGTGTCGGCGATCGCTCGCTTATCCGAAGAGTACGACTCGGCCGTGCTGCGACAAGATCGGGTCTCGAGGCGGACACTTCGCACTTTCCGACGAGTACGGCACGGGCCGTGTCGGACGACACGGCCGAAGTTCGTTCGGCGTTGATCGCCAAAATCAAAAAATGAGCGGTTGAGCTAAAGCGACCATAACTCTCTCGTCCGACTCGATTGACTCACCGTTTGAACCATTGGAAAGCTAATTCGATGCTCTATAATATTGCAAAGATTTAGAATTTTTGGAGTTACCAAAAATTAATGGTGATCTAACAAAGTCGAACTCATATGAGGAAAGTTGAAACAATGAACAATAATGATACACAACTCGAAGTTTTTCCGAACGGTGAACACGGTGAACGAACATGATTGATGAATGATTATAATTGAGTGAAAATACACTGAGTGACAATTACAGACTGATAATTACTGAATGAAAATGAATGAATTACAACCGGGTATTACCAAATGGTCGGAATTTGGGAGTATTTTTACGGATTTTTACTTAGTTTTGGGCGCCCAATTTTCGTCACCGGAAAATTATTTCAGAATCGGACGAATTTCTACCACAATGCTTCTATATGGGATATAAGATTGTTCACGTGGTCTTTATCGAATGAACTATCACCAAATGGTCGGAATTTGAGTGTATTTTTACGGTTTTATACTTAGTTTTGGGCGCCCAATTTTCGTCACCGGAAAATTATTTCAGAATCGGACGAATTTCTACCACAGTGCTTCTAAATGTGATATAAGATTGTTCACGTGGTCTTTCTCGAATGAACTATCACCAAATGGTCGGAATTTGGGTGTCTTTTTACGGTTTTATACTTAGTTTTGGGCGCCCAATTTTCGTCACCGGAAAATTATTTCAGAATCGGACGAATTTCTACCACAGTGCTTCTATATGTGATATAAGATTGTTCACGAGGTCTTTATCGAATGAACTATCACCAAATGGTCGGAATTTGGGTGTCTTTTTACGGTTTTATATTTAGTTTTGGGCGCCCAATTTTCGTCACCGAAAAATTATTTCAGAATCGGACGAATTTCTACCACAGTGCTTCTATATGTGATATAAGATTATTCACGCGGTCTTTATCGAATGAACTATCACCAAATGGTCGGAATTTGGGTGTCTTTTTACGATTTTATACTTAGTTTTGGGCGCCCAATTTTCGTCATCGAAAAATTATTTCAGAATCGGACGAATTTCTACCACAGTGCTTCTATATGTGATATAAGATTGTTCACGTGGTCTTTCTCGAATGAACTATCACCAAATGGTTGTAATTTGGGTGTCTTTTTACGGTTTTATACTTAGTTTTGTGTGCCCAATTTTCGTCACCGGAAAATTAATTCAGAATCGGACGAATTTCTTCCACAATGCTTCTATATGTGATATAAGATTGTTCATGTGGTCTTTCTCGAATTACTATCACCAAATGGTTGTAATTTGGGTGTCTTTTTACGGTTTTATACTTAGTTTTGGGCGCCCAATTTTCGTCACCGAAAAATTATTTCAGAATCGGACGAATTTCTACCACAGTTCTTCGATATGTGATATAAGATTGTTCACGCGGTCTTTCTTGAATGAACTATCACCAAATGGTCGGAATTTAGGTGTATTTTTACGGTTTTATACTTAGTTTTGTGTGCCAAATTTTCGTCACCGAAAAATTATTTGAATCAGATTTAATTTCTACCACAGTGCTTCTATATGTGATATAAGATTGTTCACGCGGTCTTTATCGAATGAACTATTACCAAATGGTCGGAATTTGGGTGTATTTTTACGGATTTTTACTTAGTTTTGGGTGCCCAATTTTCGTCACCGGAAAATTATTTCAGAATCGGACGAATTTCTACCACAGTGCTTCTATATGTGATATAAGATTGTTCACGCGGTCTTTATCGAATGAACTATCACCAAATGGTCGGAATTTGAGTGTATTTTTACGGTGTGTTACATCCTTTTGGGCGCCCAATTTTCGTCACCGAAAAATTATTTGAGAATCGGACGAATTTCTACCACGGTGCTTCTATATGTGATATAAGATTGTTCACGCGGTCTTTATCGAATGAACTATCACCAAATGGTCGGAATTTGAGTGTATTTTTACGGTTTTTACTTAGTTTTGGGCGCCCAATTTTCGTCAGGAAAATTATTTGAATCGGACGAATTTCTACCACAGTGCTTCTATATGTGATATAAGATTGTTCACGCGGTCTTTCTCGAATGAACTATCACCAAATGGTTGTAATTTGGGTGTCTTTTTACGGTTTTATACTTAGTTTTAGGCGTCCAATTTTTGTCAATGGAAAATTATTTCAGAATCGGACGAATTTCTACCACAGTGCTTCTATATGTGATATAAGATTGTTCACGTGGTCTTTCTCGAATGAACTATCACCAAATGGTCGGAATTTGGGTGTCTTTTTACGGTTTTATACTTAGTTTTGGCGCCCAATTTTCGTCACCGAAAAATTATTTCAGAATCGGACGAATTTCTACCACAGTGCTTCTATATGTGATATAAGATTGTTCACGCGGTCTTTATCGAATGAACTATTACCAAATGGTCGGAATTTGGGAGTATTTTTACGGATTTTTACTTAGTTTTGGGCGCCCAATTTTCGTCACCGGAAAATTATTTCAGAATCGGACGAATTTCTACCACAATGCTTCTATATGTGATATAAGATTGTTCACGCGGTCTTTATCGAATGAACTATCACCAAATGGTCGGAATTTGAGTGTATTTTTACGGTTTTTTACTTAGTTTTGGGCGCACAATTTTCGTCACCGGAAAATTATTTCAGACCTGGATTTAATTTCTACCACAGCGCTTCTATATGTGATATAAGATTGTTCACGTGGTCTTTCTCGAATGAACTATCACCAAATGGTCGGAATTTGAGTGTCTTTTTACGGTTTTATACTTAGTTTTGGGCGCTCAATTTTCGTCACCGAAAAATTATTTCAGAATCGGACGAATTTCTACCACAGTGCTTCTATATGTGATATAAGATTGTTCACATGGTCTTTCTCGAATGAACTATCACCAAATGGTTGTAATTTGGGTGTCGTTTTACGGTTTTTGTACTTAGTTTTAGGCGTCCAATTTTCGTCACCGGAAAATTATTTCAGAATCGGACGAATTTCTACCACAGTGCTTCTAAATGTGATATAAGATTGTTCACGTGGTCTTTCTCGAATGAACTATCACCAAATGGTCGGAATTTGGGTGTCTTTTTACGGTTTTATACTTAGTTTTGGGCGCCCAATTTTCGTCACCGGAAAATTATTTCAGACCTGGACAATTTCTACCATAGTGCTTCTAAATGTGATATAAGATTGTTCACGTGGTCTTTCTCGAATGAACTATCACCAAATGGTCGGAATTTGGGTGTCTTTTTACGGTTTTATACTTAGTTTTGGGCGCCCAATTTTCGTCACCGGAAAATTATTTCAGAATCGGACGAATTTCTACCACAGTGCTTCTATATGTGATATAAGATTGTTCACGAGGTCTTTATCGAATGAACTATCACCAAATGGTCGGAATTTGGGTGTCTTTTTACGGTTTTATACTTAGTTTTGGGCGCCCAATTTTCGTCACCGAAAATTATTTGAGACCCATTTAATTTCTACCACGGTGCTTCTATATGTGATATAAGATTGTTCACGAGGTCTTTATCGAATGAACTATCACCAAATGGTCGGAATTTGGGTGTCTTTTTACGATTTTATACTTAGTTTTGGGCGCTCAATTTTCGTCATCGAAAATTATTTGAGATCGGACGAATTTCTACCAAAGTGCTTCTATACGTGATATAAGATTGTTCACATGGTCTTTCTCGAATGAACTATCACCAAATGGTTGTAATTTGGGTGTCTTTTTACGGTTTTATACTTAGTTTTGGGCGCCCAATTTTCACACCGAAAAATTATTTGAGATCGGACGAATTTCTACCACGGTGCTTCTATATGTGATATAAGATTGTTCACGCGGTCTTTATCGAATGAACTATTACCAAATGGTCGAATTTGGGTGTCTTTTTACGATTTTATACTTAGTTTTGGGCGCTCAATTTTCGTCATCGAAAAATTATTTGAGATCGGACGAATTTCTACCGCAGTGCTTCTATACGTGATATAAGATTGTTCACATGGTCTTTCTCGAATGAACTATCACCAAATGGTTGTAATTTGGGTGTCTTTTTACGGTTTTATACTTAGTTTTGGGCGCCCAATTTTCGTCACCGAAAATTATTTGAATCGGACGAATTTCTACCACGGTGCTTCTATATGTGATATAAGATTGTTCACGCGGTCTTTATCGAATGAACTATCACCAAATGGTCGGAATTGGGTGTCTTTTACGGTTTTATACTTAGTTTTGGGCGCCAATTTTCGTCACCGAAAATTATTTCAGACCTGGACGAATTTCTACCACGGTGCTTCTATATGTGATATAAGATTGTTCACGCGGTCTTTATCGAATGAACTATCACCAAATGGTCGGAATTGGGTGTCTTTTTACGATTTTATACTTAGTTTTGGGCGCTCAATTTTCGTCATCGAAAAATTATTTGAATCGGACGAATTTCTACCGCAGTGCTTCTATACGTGATATAAGATTGTTCACATGGTCTTTCTCGAATGAACTATCACCAAATGGTTGTAATTTGGGTGTCTGTTTACGGTTTTATACTTAGTTTTGGGCGCCCAATTTTCACACCGAAAAATTATTTCAGAATCGGACGAATTTCTACCACAGTGCTTCTATATGTGATATAAGATTGTTCACGCGGTCTTTATCGAATGAACTATCACCAAATGGTCGGAATTTGGGTGTCTTTTTACGATTTTATACTTAGTTTTGGGCGCCCAATTTTCGTCATCGAAAAATTATTTCAGAATCGGACGAATTTCTACCACAGTGCTTCTATATGTGATATAAGATTGTTCACGTGGTCTTTCTCGAATGAACTATCACCAAATGGTTGTAATTTGGGTGTCTTTTTACGGTTTTATACTTAGTTTTGTGTGCCCAATTTTCGTCACCGAAAATTAATTCAGATCGGACGAATTTCTTCCACAATGCTTCTATATGTGATATAAGATTGTTCATGTGGTCTTTCTCGAATTACTATCACCAAATGGTTGTAATTTGGGTGTCTTTTACGGTTTTATACTTAGTTTTGGGCGCCCAATTTTCGTCACCGAAAATTATTTGAGACCCATTTAATTTCTACCACGCTTCTTAGATAAGTGATATAAGATTGATCACGCGGTCTTTCTCGAATGAACTATCACCAAATGGTCGGAATTTAGGTGTATTTTTACGGTTTTATACTTAGTTTTGTGTGCCAAATTTTCGTCACCGAAAATTATTTGAGATCGATTTAATTTCTACCACGGTGCTTCTATATGTGATATAAGATTGTTCACGCGGTCTTTATCGAATGAACTATTACCAAATGGTCGGAATTTGGTAGTATTTTTACGGATTTTTACTTAGTTTTGGGTGCCCAATTTTCGTCACCGGAAAATTATTTCAGAATCGGACGAATTTCTACCACAGTGCTTCTATATGTGATATAAGATTGTTCACGCGGTCTTTATCGAATGAACTATCACCAAATGGTCGGAATTTGAGTGTATTTTACGGTTTTTACTTAGTTTTGGGCGCCCAATTTTCGTCACGGAAAATTATTTCAGAATCGGACGAATTTCTACCACAGTGCTTCTATATGTGATATAAGATTGTTC
Organism: Orobanche coerulescens; assembly: GCA_033398695.1. Taxonomy (NCBI): domain Eukaryota; kingdom Viridiplantae; phylum Streptophyta; class Magnoliopsida; order Lamiales; family Orobanchaceae; genus Orobanche; species Orobanche coerulescens. The sequence goes on along the minus strand of JAWKAU010000350.1, from coordinate 94,990 downwards.
ACGCGGTCTTTCTCGAATGAACTATCACCAAATGGTTGTAATTTGGGTGTCTTTTTACGGTTTTATACTTAGTTTTAGGCGTCCAATTTTTGTCAATGGAAAATTATTTCAGAATCGGACGAATTTCTACCACGGTTTCTATATGTGATATAAGATTGTTCACGTGGTCTTTCTCGAATGAACTATCACCAAATGGTCGGAATTTGGGTGTCTTTTTACGGTTTTATACTTAGTTTTGGGCGCCCAATTTTCGTCACCGAAAAATTATTTCAGAATCGGACGAATTTCTACCACAGTGCTTCTATATGTGATATAAGATTGTTCACGCGGTCTTTATCGAATGAACTATTACCAAATGGTCGGAATTTGGGAGTATTTTTACGGATTTTTACTTAGTTTTGGGCGCCCAATTTTCGTCACCGGAAAATTATTTCAGAATCGGACGAATTTCTACCACAATGCTTCTATATGTGATATAAGATTGTTCACGCGGTCTTTATCGAATGAACTATCACCAAATGGTCGGAATTTGAGTGTATTTTTACGGTTTTTTACTTAGTTTTGGGCGCCCAATTTTCGTCACCGGAAAATTATTTCAGAATCGGACGAATTTCTACCACAGCGCTTCTATATGTGATATAAGATTGTTCACGTGGTCTTTCTCGAATGAACTATCACCAAATGGTCGGAATTTGAGTGTCTTTTTACGGTTTTATACTTAGTTTTGGGCGCTCAATTTTCGTCACCGAAAAATTATTTCAGAATCGGACGAATTTCTACCACAGTGCTTCTATATGTGATATAAGATTGTTCACATGGTCTTTCTCGAATGAACTATCACCAAATGGTTGTAATTTGGGTGTCGTTTTACGGTTTTTGTACTTAGTTTTAGGCGTCCAATTTTCGTCACCGGAAAATTATTTCAGAATCGGACGAATTTCTACCACAGTGCTTCTAAATGTGATATAAGATTGTTCACGTGGTCTTTCTCGAATGAACTATCACCAAATGGTCGGAATTTGGGTGTCTTTTTACGGTTTTATACTTAGTTTTGGGCGCCCAATTTTCGTCACCGGAAAATTATTTCAGAATCGGACGAATTTCTACCATAGTGCTTCTAAATGTGATATAAGATTGTTCACGTGGTCTTTCTCGAATGAACTATCACCAAATGGTCGGAATTTGGGTGTCTTTTACGGTTTTATACTTAGTTTTGGGCGCCCAATTTTCGTCACCGAAAATTATTTGAGACCCATTTAATTTCTACCACGTTGCTTCTATATGTGATATAAGATTGTTCACGAGGTCTTTATCGAATGAACTATCACCAAATGGTCGGAATTTGGGTGTCTTTTACGGTTTTATACTTAGTTTTGGGCGCCCAATTTTCGTCACCGAAAATTATTTGAGAATCGGACGAATTTCTACCACAGTGCTTCTATATGTGATATAAGATTGTTCACGCGGTCTTTATCGAATGAACTATCACCAAATGGTCGAATTTGGGTGTCTTTTTACGATTTTATACTTAGTTTTGGGCGCCAATTTTCGTCATCGAAAAATTATTTGAATCGGACGAATTTCTACCAAGGTTTCTATACGTGATATAAGATTGTTCACATGGTCTTTCTCGAATGAACTATCACCAAATGGTTGTAATTTGGGTGTCTTTTTACGGTTTTATACTTAGTTTTGGGCGCCCAATTTTCACACCGAAAAATTATTTCAGACCGGACGAATTTCTACCACGGTGCTTCTATATGTGATATAAGATTGTTCACGCGGTCTTTATCGAATGAACTATTACCAAATGGTCGGAATTTGGGTGTCTTTTTATGATTTTATACTTAGTTTTGGGCGCTCAATTTTCGTCATCGAAAATTATTTGAGATCGGACGAATTTCTACTGCAGTTGCTTCTATACGTGATATAAGATTGTTCACATGGTCTTTCTCGAATGAACTATCACCAAATGGTTGTAATTTGGGTGTCTTTTTACGGTTTTATAATTAGTTTTGGTCGCACAATTTTCTTCACATGAAAATTATGTAAGAAAAGGACGATTTTCTACAATAGTGATTCTATATGTGATATAATATTGTTAACGCGGTCTTTATCGAATGAACTTTCACCAAATGGTCGGAATTGGGTGTCTTTTACGGTTTTATACTTAGTTTTGGGCGCCCAATTTTCGTCACCGAAAATTATTTCAGAATCGGACGAATTTCTACCACGGTGCTTCTATATGTGATATAAGATTGTTCACGCGGTCTTTATCGAATGAACTATCACCAAATGGTCGAATTGGGTGTCTTTTACGATTTTATACTTAGTTTTGGGCGCCAATTTTCGTCATCGAAAAATTATTTGAGATCGGACGAATTTCTACCGCAAAGGCTTCTATACGTGATATAAGATTGTTCACATGGTCTTTCTCGAATGAACTATCACCAAATGGTTGTAATTTGGGTGTCTTTTTACGGTTTTATACTTAGTTTTGGCGCCCAATTTTCACACCGAAAATTATTTCAGATCGGACGAATTTCTACCACGTGCTTCTATATGTGATATAAGATTGTTCACGCGGTCTTTATCGAATGAACTATAACCAAATGGTCGGAATTTGGGTGTCTTTATACGATTTTATACTTAGTTTTGGGCGCCCAATTTTCGTCATCGAAAAATTATTTCAGACCGGACGAATTTCTACCACGGTGCTTCTATATGTGATATAAGATTGTTCACGTGGTCTTTCTCGAATGAACTATCACCAAATGGTTGTAATTTGGGTGTCTTTTACGGTTTTATACTTAGTTTTGTGTGCCCAATTTTCACACCGGAAAATTAATTCAGACCGGACGAATTTCTTCCACAATGCTTCTATATGTGATATAAGATTGTTCATGTGGTCTTTCTCGAATTACTATCACCAAATGGTTGTAATTTGGGTGTCTTTTACGGTTTTATACTTAGTTTTGGCGCCCAATTTTCGTCACCGAAAAATTATTTCAGAATCGGACGAATTTCTACCACAATGCTTCTATATGTGATATAAGATTGTTCACGCGGTCTTTCTCGAATGAACTATCACTAAATGGTCGGAATTTAGGTGTATTTTTACGGTTTTATACTTAGTTTTGTGTGCCCAATTTTCGTCACCGAAAAATTATTTCAGAATCGGACGAATTTCTACCACAGTGCTTCTATATGTGATATAAGATTGTTCACGCGGTCTTTATCGAATGAACTATTACCAAATGGTCGGAATTTGGGTGTATTTTTACGGATTTTTACTTAGTTTTGGGTGCCCAATTTTCGTCACCGGAAAATTATTTCAGAATCGGACGAATTTCTACCACAGTGCTTCTATATGTGATATAAGATTGTTCACGCGGTCTTTATCGAATGAACTATCACCAAATGGTCGGAATTTGAGTGTATTTTTACGATTTTTTACTTAGTTTTGGGCGCCCAATTTTCGTCACCGGAAAATTATTTCAGAATCGGACGAATTTCTACCACAGTGCTTCTATATGTGATATAAGATTGTTCACGCGGTCTTTCTCGAATGAACTATCACCAAATGGTTGTAATTTGGGTGTCTTTTTACGGTTTTATACTTAGTTTTAGGCGTCCAATTTTTGTCAATGGAAAATTATTTCAGAATCGGACGAATTTCTACCACAGTGCTTCTATATGTGATATAAGATTGTTCACGTGGTCTTTCTCGAATGAACTATCACCAAATGGTCGGAATTGGGTGTCTTTTTACGGTTTTATACTTAGTTTTGGGCGCCCAATTTTCGTCACCGAAAAATTATTTGAATCGGACGAATTTCTACCACGTGCTTCTATATGTGATATAAGATTGTTCACGCGGTCTTTATCGAATGAACTATTACCAAATGGTCGGAATTTGGGAGTATTTTTACGGATTTTTACTTAGTTTTGGCGCCCAATTTTCACACCGAAAATTATTTGAGATCGGACGAATTTCTACCACAATGCTTCTATATGTGATATAAGATTGTTCACGCGGTCTTTATCGAATGAACTATCACCAAATGGTAGGAATTTGTGTGTAGTTTTACGGTTTTTACTTAGTTTTGGGCGCCCAATTTTCGTCAGGAAAATTATTTCAGAATCGGACGAATTTCTACCACAGCGCTTCTATATGTGATATAAGATTGTTCACGTGGTCTTTCTCGAATGAACTATCACCAAATGGTCGGAATTTGAGTGTCTTTTTACGGTTTTATACTTAGTTTTGGGCGCTCAATTTTCGTCACCGAAAATTATTTCAGACCGGACGAATTTCTACCACAGTGCTTCTATATGTGATATAAGATTGTTCACATGGTCTTTCTCGAATGAACTATCACCAAATGGTTGTAATTTGGGTGTCGTTTTACGGTTTTTGTACTTAGTTTTAGGCGTCCAATTTTCGTCACCGGAAAATTATTTCAGAATCGGACGAATTTCTACCACAGTGCTTCTAAATGTGATATAAGATTGTTCACGTGGTCTTTCTCGAATGAACTATCACCAAATGGTCGGAATTTGGGTGTCTTTTTACGGTTTTATACTTAGTTTTGGGCGCCCAATTTTCGTCACCGGAAAATTATTTCAGAATCGGACGAATTTCTACCATAGTGCTTCTAAATGTGATATAAGATTGTTCACGTGGTCTTTCTCGAATGAACTATCACCAAATGGTCGGAATTTGGGTGTCTTTTTACGGTTTTATACTTAGTTTTGGGCGCCCAATTTTCGTCACCGGAAAATTATTTCAGAATCGGACGAATTTCTACCACAGTGCTTCTATATGTGATATAAGATTGTTCACGAGGTCTTTATCGAATGAACTATCACCAAATGGTCGGAATTTGGGTGTCTTTTTACGGTTTTATACTTAGTTTTGGGCGCCCAATTTTCGTCACCGAAAAATTATTTCAGAATCGGACGAATTTCTACCACAGTGCTTCTATATGTGATATAAGATTGTTCACGCGGTCTTTATCGAATGAACTATCACCAAATGGTCGGAATTTGGGTGTCTTTTTACGATTTTATACTTAGTTTTGGGCGCTCAATTTTCGTCATCGAAAAATTATTTCAGAATCGGACGAATTTCTACCGCAGTGCTTCTATACGTGATATAAGATTGTTCACATGGTCTTTCTCGAATGAACTATCACCAAATGGTTGTAATTTGGGTGTCTTTTTACGGTTTTATACTTAGTTTTGGGCGCCCAATTTTCGTCACCGAAAATTATTTGAGAATCGGACGAATTTCTACCATGGTGCTTCTATACGTGATATAAGATTGTTCACATGGTCTTTCTCGAATGAACTATCACCAAATGGTTGTAATTTGGGTGTCTTTTTACGATTTTATACTTAGTTTTAGGCGCCAATTTTCGTCATCGAAAAATTATTTGAGACCTGGACGAATTTCTACCACGGCTTCTAAATGTGATATAAGATTGTTCACGTGGTCTTTCTCGAATGAACTATCACCAAATGGTTGTAATTTGGGTGTCTTTTTACGGTTTTATACTTAGTTTTGGGCGCCCAATTTTCGTCACCGGAAAATTATTTCAGAATCGGACGAATTTCTACCATAGTGCTTCTAAATGTGATATAAGATTGTTCACGTGGTCTTTCTCGAATGAACTATCACCAAATGGTCGGAATTTGGGTGTCTTTTTACGGTTTTATACTTAGTTTTGGGCGCCCAATTTTCGTCACCGAAAAATTATTTCAGAATCGGACGAATTTCTACCACAGTGCTTCTATATGTGATATAAGATTGTTCACGAGGTCTTTATCGAATGAACTATCACCAAATGGTCGGAATTTGGGTGTCTTTTTACGATTTTATACTTAGTTTTGGGCGCTCAATTTTCGTCATCGAAAAATTATTTCAGAATCGGACGAATTTCTACCGCAGTGCTTCTATACGTGATATAAGATTGTTCACATGGTCTTTCTCGAATGAACTATCACCAAATGGTTGTAATTTGGGTGTCTTTTTACGGTTTTATACTTAGTTTTGGGCGCCCAATTTTCGTCACCGAAAAATTATTTCAGAATCGGATTTAATTTCTACCACAGTGCTTCTATATGTGATATAAGATTGTTCACGCGGTCTTTCTCGAATGAACTATCACCAAATGGTCGGAATTTGGGTGTCTTTTTACGATTTTATACTTAGTTTTGGGCGCCCAATTTTCGTCATCGAAAAATTATTTCAGACCGGACGAATTTCTACCACAGTGCTTCTATATGTGATATAAGATTGTTCACGTGGTCTTTCTCGAATGAACTATCACCAAATGGTTGTAATTTGGGTGTCTTTTTACGGTTTTATACTTAGTTTTGTGTGCCCAATTTTCGTCACCGGAAAATTAATTCAGACCGGACGAATTTCTTCCACAATGCTTCTATATGTGATATAAGATTGTTCATGTGGTCTTTCTCGAATTACTATCACCAAATGGTTGTAATTTGGGTGTCTTTTTACGGTTTTATACTTAGTTTTGGGCGCCCAATTTTCGTCACCGAAAAATTATTTCAGAATCGGACGAATTTCTACCACAGTTCTTCGATATGTGATATAAGATTGTTCACGCGGTCTTTCTCGAATGAACTATCACCAAATGGTCGGAATTTAGGTGTATTTTTACGGTTTTATACTTAGTTTTGTGTGCCAAATTTTCGTCACCGAAAAATTATTTCAGAATCAGACGAATTTCTACCACAGTGCTTCTATATGTGATATAAGATTGTTCACGCGGTCTTTATCGAATGAACTATTACCAAATGGTCGGAATTTGGGTGTATTTTTACGGATTTTTACTTAGTTTTGGGTGCCCAATTTTCGTCACCGGAAAATTATTTCAGAATCGGACGAATTTCTACCACAGTGCTTCTATATGTGATATAAGATTGTTCACGCGGTCTTTATCGAATGAACTATCACCAAATGGTCGGAATTTGAGTGTATTTTTACGGTTTTTTACTTAGTTTTGGGCGCCCAATTTTCGTCACCGGAAAATTATTTCAGAATCGGACGAATTTCTACCACAGTGCTTCTATATGTGATATAAGATTGTTCACGCGGTCTTTATCGAATGAACTATCACCAAATGGTCGGAATTTGAGTGTATTTTTACGGTTTTATACTTAGTTTTGGGCGCCCAATTTTCGTCACCGGAAAATTATTTCAGAATCGGACGAATTTCTACCACAGTGCTTCTATATGTGATATAAGATTGTTCACGCGGTCTTTCTCGAATGAACTATCACCAAATGGTTGTAATTTGGGTGTCTTTTTACGGTTTTATACTTAGTTTTAGGCGTCCAATTTTTGTCAATGGAAAATTATTTCAGAATCGGACGAATTTCTACCACAGTGCTTCTATATGTGATATAAGATTGTTCACGTGGTCTTTCTCGAATGAACTATCACCAAATGGTCGGAATTTGGGTGTCTTTTTACGGTTTTATACTTAGTTTTGGGCGCCCAATTTTCGTCACCGAAAAATTATTTCAGACCTGATTTAATTTCTACCACGGTGCTTCTATATGTGATATAAGATTGTTCACGCGTCTTTATCGAATGAACTATTACCAAATGGTCGGAATTTGGGAGTATTTTTACCGATTTTTACTTAGTTTTGGGCGCCCAATTTTCGTCACCGAAAATTATTTCAGATCGGATTTAATTTCTACCACAATGCTTCTATATGTGATATAAGATTGTTCACGCGGTCTTTATCGAATGAACTATCACCAAATGGTCGGAATTTGGGTGTCTTTTTACGGTTTTATACTTAGTTTTGGGCGCCCAATTTTCGTCACCGAAAAATTATTTCAGAATCGGACGAATTTCTACCACAGTGCTTCTATATGTGATATAAGATTGTTCACGAGGTCTTTATCGAATGAACTATCACCAAATGGTCGGAATTTGGGTGTCTTTTACGGTTTTATACTTAGTTTTGGGCGCCCAATTTTCGTCACCAAAAATTATTTCAGACCGGACGAATTTCTACCACGGTGCTTCTATATGTGATATAAGATTGTTCACGCGGTCTTTATCGAATGAACTATCACCAAATGGTCGGAATTTGGGTGTCTTTTTACGATTTTATACTTAGTTTTGGGCGCTCAATTTTCGTCATCGAAAAATTATTTCAGAATCGGACGAATTTCTACCTCAGTGCTTCTATACGTGATATAAGATTGTTCACATGGTCTTTCTCGAATGAACTATCACCAAATGGTTGTAATTTGGGTGTCTTTTTACGGTTTTATACTTAGTTTTGGGCGCCCAATTTTCGTCACCGAAAAATTATTTCAGAATCGGACGAATTTCTACCACAGTGCTTCTATATGTGATATAAGATTGTTCACGTGGTCTTTATCGAATGAACTATTACCAAATGGTCGGAATTTGGGTGTCTTTTTACGATTTTATACTTAGTTTTGGGCGCTCAATTTTCGTCATCGAAAAATTATTTCAGAATCGGACGAATTTCTACCGCAGTGCTTCTATACGTGATATAAGATTGTTCACATGGTCTTTCTCGAATGAACTATCACCAAATGGTTGTAATTTGGGTGTCTTTTTACGGTTTTATACTTAGTTTTGGGCGCCCAATTTTCGTCACCGAAAAATTATTTCAGAATCGGACGAATTTCTACCGCAGTGCTTCTATACGTGATATAAGATTGTTCACATGGTCTTTCTCGAATGAACTATCACCAAATGGTTGTAATTTGGGTGTCGTTTACGGTTTTATACTTAGTTTTGGGCGCCCAATTTTCGTCACCGAAAAATTATTTCAGAATCGGACGAATTTCTACCACAGTGCTTCTATATGTGATATAAGATTGTTCACGCGGTCTTTATCGAATGAACTATTACCAAATGGTCGGAATTTGGGTGTCTTTTTACGATTTTATACTTAGTTTTGGGCGCCAATTTTCGTCATCGAAAAATTATTTCAGATCGGATTAATTTCTACTGCAGTGCTTCTATACGTGATATAAGATTGTTCACATGGTCTTTCTCGAATGAACTATCACCAAATGGTTGTAATTTGGGTGTCTTTTTACGGTTTTATACTTAGTTTTGGGCGCCCAATTTTCGTCACCGAAAAATTATTTCAGAATCGGACGAATTTCTACCACAGTGCTTCTATATGTGATATAAGATTGTTCACGCGGTCTTTATCGAATGAACTATCACCAAATGGTCGGAATTTGGGTGTCTTTTTACGGTTTTATACTTAGTTTTGGGCGCCCAATTTTCGTCACCGAAAAATTATTTCAGAATCGGACGAATTTCTACCACAGTGCTTCTATATGTGATATAAGATTGTTCACGCGGTCTTTATCGAATGAACTATCACCAAATGGTCGGAATTTGGGTGTCTTTTTACGATTTTATACTTAGTTTTGGGCGCTCAATTTTCGTCATCGAAAAATTATTTCAGAATCGGACGAATTTCTACCGCAGTGCTTCTATACGTGATATAAGATTGTTCACATGGTCTTTCTCGAATGAACTATCACCAAATGGTTGTAATTTGGGTGTCAATTTACGGTTTTATACTTTTTGGCGTCCAATTTTCGTCACCGGAAAATTATTTCAGAATCGGACGAATTTCTACCACAGTGCTTCTATATGTGATATAAGATTGTTCACGCGGTCTTTATCGAATGAACTATCACCAAATGGTCGGAATTTGAGTGTATTTTTACGGTTTTTTACTTAGTTTTGGGCGCCCAATTTTCGTCACCGGAAAATTATTTGAGACGACGAATTTCTACCACAGTGCTTCTATATGTGATATAAGATTGTTCACGGTCTTTCTCGAATGAACTATCACCAAATGGTTGTAATTTGGGTGTCTTTTACGGTTTATACTTAGTTTTAGGCGCCCAATTTTTGTCAATGGAAAATTATTTCAGACCATTTAATTTCTACCACGTTGCTTCTATATGTGATATAAGATTGTTCACGTGGTCTTTCTCGAATGAACTATCACCAAATGGTCGGAATTTGGGTGTCTTTTTACGGTTTTATACTTAGTTTTGGGCGCCCAATTTTCGTCACCGAAAAATTATTTCAGAATCGGACGAATTTCTACCACAGTGCTTCTATATGTGATATAAGATTGTTCACGCGGTCTTTATCGAATGAACTATTACCAAATGGTCGGAATTTGGGAGTATTTTTACTGATTTTTACTTAGTTTTGGGCGCCCAATTTTCGTCACCGGAAAATTATTTCAGAATCGGACGAATTTCTACCACAATGCTTCTATATGTGATATAAGATTGTTCACGCGGTCTTTATCGAATGAACTATCACCAAATGGTCGGAATTTGGGTGTCTTTTTACGGTTTTATACTTAGTTTTGGGCGCCCAATTTTCGTCACCGGAAAATTATTTCAGAATCGGACGAATTTCTACCACAGTGCTTCTATATGTGATATAAGATTGTTCACGAGGTCTTTATCGAATGAACTATCACCAAATGGTCGGAATTTGGGTGTCTTTTTACGGTTTTATACTTAGTTTTGGGCGCCCAATTTTCGTCACCGAAAAATTATTTCAGAATCGGACGAATTTCTACCACAGTGCTTCTATATGTGATATAAGATTGTTCACGCGGTCTTTATCGAATGAACTATCACCAAATGGTCGGAATTTGGGTGTCTTTTTACGATTTTATACTTAGTTTTGGGCGCTCAATTTTCGTCATCGAAAAATTATTTTAATCGGACGAATTTCTACCGCAGGTTTCTATACGTGATATAAGATTGTTCACATGGTCTTTCTCGAATGAACTATCACCAAATGGTTGTAATTTGGGTGTCTTTTACGGTTTTATACTTAGTTTTGGGCGCCCAATTTTCGTCACCGAAAAATTATTTCAGACCTGGACGAATTTCTACCACGGTGCTTCTATATGTGATATAAGATTGTTCACGCGGTCTTTATCGAATGAACTATTACCAAATGGTCGGAATTTGGGTGTCTTTTACGATTTTATACTTAGTTTTGGCGCCAATTTTCGTCATCGAAAAATTATTTGAATCGGACGAATTTCTACCGCAGTGCTTCTATACGTGATATAAGATTGTTCACATGGTCTTTCTCGAATGAACTATCACCAAATGGTTGTAATTTGGGTGTCTTTTTACGGTTTTATACTTAGTTTTGGGCGCCCAATTTTCGTCACCGAAAAATTATTTCAGAATCGGACGAATTTCTACCGCAGTGCTTCTATACGTGATATAAGATTGTTCACATGGTCTTTCTCGAATGAACTATCACCAAATGGTTGTAATTTGGGTGTCTTTTTACGGTTTTATACTTAGTTTTGGGCGCCCAATTTTCGTCACCGAAAAATTATTTCAGAATCGGACGAATTTCTACCACAGTGCTTCTATATGTGATATAAGATTGTTCACGCGGTCTTTATCGAATGAACTATTACCAAATGGTCGGAATTTGGGTGTCTTTTTACGATTTTATACTTAGTTTTGGGCGCTCAATTTTCGTCATCGAAAAATTATTTCAGAATCGGACGAATTTCTACCGCAGTGCTTCTATACGTGATATAAGATTGTTCACATGGTCTTTCTCGAATGAACTATCACCAAATGGTTGTAATTTGGGTGTCTTTTACAGGGTTTATACTTAGTTTTGGGCGCCCAATTTTCGTCACCGAAAAATTATTTCAGAATCGGACGAATTTCTACCACAGTGCTTCTATATGTGATATAAGATTGTTCACGCGGTCTTTATCGAATGAACTATCACCAAATGGTCGGAATTTGGGTGTCTTTTTACGGTTTTATACTTAGTTTTGGGCGCCCAATTTTCGTCACCGAAAAATTATTTCAGAATCGGACGAATTTCTACCACAGTGCTTCTATATGTGATATAAGATTGTTCACGCGGTCTTTATCGAATGAACTATCACCAAATGGTCGGAATTTGGGTGTCTTTTTACGATTTTATACTTAGTTTTGGGCGCTCAATTTTCGTCATCGAAAAATTATTTCAGAATCGGACGAATTTCTACCGCGGCTTCTATACGTGATATAAGATTGTTCACCTGGTCTTTCTCGAATGAACTATCACCAAATGGTCGGAATTTGGGTGTCTTTTTACGGTTTTATACTTAGTTTTGGGCGCCCAATTTTCGTCACCGAAAAATTATTTCAGAATCGGACGAATTTCTACCACAGTGCTTCTATATGTGATATAAGATTGTTCACGCGGTCTTTATCGAATGAACTATTACCAAATGGTCGAATTTGGGAGTATTTTTATGATTTTTACTTAGTTTTGGGCGCCCAATTTTCGTCACCGAAAATTATTTCAGACCTGATTTAATTTCTACCACAATGCTTCTATATGTGATATAAGATTGTTCACGCGGTCTTTATCGAATGAACTATCACCAAATGGTCGGAATTTGGGTGTCTTTTTACGGTTTATACTTAGTTTTGGGCGCCCAATTTTCGTCACCGAAAATTATTTGAGAATCGGACGAATTTCTACCACAGTGCTTCTATATGTGATATAAGATTGTTCACGAGGTCTTTATCGAATGAACTATCACCAAATGGTCGGAATTTGGGTGTCTTTTTACGGTTTTATACTTAGTTTTGGGCGCCCAATTTTCGTCACCAGAAAATTATTTCAGAATCGGACGAATTTCTACCACGTGCTTCTATATGTGATATAAGATTGTTCACGCGTCTTTATCGAATGAACTATCACCAAATGGTCGGAATTTGGGTGTCTTTTTACGATTTTATACTTAGTTTTGGGCGCTCAATTTTCGTCATCGAAAAATTATTTGAGAATCGGACGAATTTCTACTGCAGTTGCTTCTATACGTGATATAAGATTGTTCACATGGTCTTTCTCGAATGAACTATCACCAAATGGTTGTAATTTGGGTGTCTTTTTACGGTTTTATACTTAGTTTTGGGCGCCCAATTTTCGTCACCGAAAAATTATTTCAGAATCGGACGAATTTCTACCACAGTGCTTCTATATGTGATATAAGATTGTTCACGCGGTCTTTATCGAATGAACTATTACCAAATGGTCGGAATTTGGGTGTCTTTTTACGATTTTATACTTAGTTTTGGGCGCTCAATTTTCGTCATCGAAAAATTATTTCAGAATCGGACGAATTTCTACCGCAGTGCTTCTATACGTGATATAAGATTGTTCACGAGGTCTTTATCGAATGAACTATCACCAAATGGTTGTAATTTGGGTGTCTTTTTACGGTTTTATACTTAGTTTTGGGCGCCCAATTTTCGTCACCGAAAAATTATTTCAGAATCGGACGAATTTCTACCACAGTGCTTCTATATGTGATATAAGATTGTTCACGCGGTCTTTATCGAATGAACTATCACCAAATGGTCGGAATTTGGGTGTCTTTTTACTGTTTTATACTTAGTTTTGGCGCCCAATTTTCGTCACCGAAAATTATTTCAGAATCGGACAATTTCTACCAGGTGCTTCTATATGTGATATAAGATTGTTCACGCGGTCTTTATCGAATGAACTATCACCAAATGGTCGGAATTTGGGTGTCTTTTTACGATTTTATACTTAGTTTTGGGCGCTCAATTTTCGTCATCGAAAAATTATTTCAGAATCGGACGAATTTCTACCGCAGTGCTTCTATACGTGATATAAGATTGTTCACATGGTCTTTCTCGAATGAACTATCACCAAATGGTTGTAATTTGGGTGTCTTTTTACGGTTTTATACTTAGTTTTGGGCGCCTAATTTTCGTCACCGAAAAATTATTTCAGAATCGGACGAATTTCTACCACAGTGCTTCTATATGTGATATAAGATTGTTCACGCGGTCTTTATCGAATGAACTATCACCAAATGGTCGGAATTTGGGTGTCTTTTTACGATTTTATACTTAGTTTTGGGCGCCCAATTTTCGTCATCGAAAAATTATTTCAGAATCGGACGAATTTCTACCACAGTGCTTCTATATGTGATATAAGATTGTTCACGTGGTCTTTCTCGAATGAACTATCACCAAATGGTTGTAATTTGGGTGTCTTTTTACGGTTTTATACTTAGTTTTGTGTGCCCAATTTTCGTCACCGGAAAATTAATTCAGAATCGGACGAATTTCTACCACAGTGCTTCTATATGTGATATAAGATTGTTCACGCGGTCTTTATCGAATGAACTATTACCAAATGGTCGGAATTTGGGTGTCTTTTTACGATTTTATACTTAGTTTTGGGCGCTCAATTTTCGTCATCGAAAAATTATTTCAGAATCGGACGAATTTCTACCGCAGTGCTTCTATACGTGATATAAGATTGTTCACATGGTCTTTCTCGAATGAACTATCACCAAATGGTTGTAATTTGGGTGTCTTTTTACGGTTTTATACTTAGTTTTCGGCGCCCAATTTTCGTCACCGAAAAATTATTTCAGAATCGGACGAATTTCTACCACAGTGCTTCTATATGTGATATAAGATTGTTCACGCGGTCTTTATCGAATGAACTATCACCAAATGGTCGGAATTTGAGTGTATTTTTACGGTTTTTTACTTAGTTTTGGGCGCCCAATTTTCGTCACCGGAAAATTATTTCAGAATCGGACGAATTTCTACCACAGTGCTTCTATATGTGATATAAGATTGTTCACGCGGTCTTTCTCGAATGAACTATCACCAAATGGTTGTAATTTGGGTGTCTTTTTACGGTTTTATACTTAGTTTTAGGCGTCCAATTTTTGTCAATGGAAAATTATTTCAGAATCGGACGAATTTCTACCACAGTGCTTCTATATGTGATATAAGATTGTTCACGTGGTCTTTCTCGAATGAACTATCACCAAATGGTCGGAATTTGGGTGTCTTTTTACGGTTTTATACTTAGTTTTGGGCGCCCAATTTTCGTCACCGAAAAATTATTTCAGAATCGGACGAATTTCTACCACAGTGCTTCTATATGTGATATAAGATTGTTCACGCGGTCTTTATCGAATGAACTATTACCAAATGGTCGGAATTTGGGAGTATTTTTACTGATTTTTACTTAGTTTTGGGCGCCCAATTTTCGTCACCGGAAAATTATTTCAGAATCGGATTTAATTTCTACCACAATGCTTCTATATGTGATATAAGATTGTTCACGCGGTCTTTATCGAATGAACTATCACCAAATGGTCGGAATTTGGGTGTCTTTTTACGGTTTTATACTTAGTTTTGGGCGCCCAATTTTCGTCACCGGAAAATTATTTCAGAATCGGACGAATTTCTACCACAGTGCTTCTATATGTGATATAAGATTGTTCACGAGGTCTTTATCGAATGAACTATCACCAAATGGTCGGAATTTGGGTGTCTTTTTACGGTTTTATACTTAGTTTTGGGCGCCCAATTTTCGTCACCGAAAAATTATTTCAGAATCGGACGAATTTCTACCACAGTGCTTCTATATGTGATATAAGATTGTTCACGCGGTCTTTATCGAATGAACTATCACCAAATGGTCGGAATTTGGGTGTCTTTTTACGATTTTATACTTAGTTTTGGGCGCTCAATTTTCGTCATCGAAAAATTATTTCAGAATCGGACGAATTTCTACCGCAGTGCTTCTATACGTGATATAAGATTGTTCACATGGTCTTTCTCGAATGAACTATCACCAAATGGTTGTAATTTGGGTGTCTTTTTACGGTTTTATACTTAGTTTTGGGCGCCCAATTTTCGTCACCGAAAAATTATTTCAGAATCGGACGAATTTCTACCACAGTGCTTCTATATGTGATATAAGATTGTTCACGCGGTCTTTATCGAATGAACTATTACCAAATGGTCGGAATTTGGGTGTCTTTTTACGATTTTATACTTAGTTTTGGGCGCTCAATTTTCGTCATCGAAAAATTATTTCAGAATCGGACGAATTTCTACCGCAGTTGCTTCTATACGTGATATAAGATTGTTCACATGGTCTTTCTCGAATGAACTATCACCAAATGGTTGTAATTTGGGTGTCTTTTTACGGTTTTATACTTAGTTTTGGCGCCCAATTTTCGTCCACCGAAAATTATTTCAGAATCGGACGAATTTCTACCGCAGTGCTTCTATACGTGATATAAGATTGTTCACATGGTCTTTCTCGAATGAACTATCACCAAATGGTTGTAATTTGGGTGTCTTTTTACGGTTTTATACTTAGTTTTGGGCGCCCAATTTTCGTCACCGAAAAATTATTTCAGAATCGGACGAATTTCTACCACAGTGCTTCTATATGTGATATAAGATTGTTCACGCGGTCTTTATCGAATGAACTATTACCAAATGGTCGGAATTTGGGTGTCTTTTTACGATTTTATACTTAGTTTTGGGCGCTCAATTTTCGTCATCGAAAAATTATTTCAGAATCGGACGAATTTCTACCGCAGTGCTTCTATACGTGATATAAGATTGTTCACATGGTCTTTCTCGAATGAACTATCACCAAATGGTTGTAATTTGGGTGTCTTTTTACGGTTTTATACTTAGTTTTGGGCGCCCAATTTTCGTCACCGAAAAATTATTTCAGAATCGGACGAATTTCTACCACAGTGCTTCTATATGTGATATAAGATTGTTCACGCGGTCTTTATCGAATGAACTATCACCAAATGGTCGGAATTTGGGTGTCTTTTTACGGTTTTATACTTAGTTTTGGGCGCCCAATTTTCGTCACCGAAAAATTATTTCAGAATCGGACGAATTTCTACCACAGTGCTTCTATATGTGATATAAGATTGTTCACGCGGTCTTTATCGAATGAACTATCACCAAATGGTCGGAATTTGGGTGTCTTTTTACGATTTTATACTTAGTTTTGGGCGCTCAATTTTCGTCATCGAAAAATTATTTCAGAATCGGACGAATTTCTACCGCAGTGCTTCTATACGTGATATAAGATTGTTCACATGGTCTTTCTCGAATGAACTATCACCAAATGGTCGGAATTTGGGTGTCTTTTTACGGTTTTATACTTAGTTTTGGGCGCCCAATTTTCGTCACCGAAAAATTATTTCAGAATCGGACGAATTTCTACCACAGTGCTTCTATATGTGATATAAGATTGTTCACGCGGTCTTTATCGAATGAACTATTACCAAATGGTCGGAATTTGGGAGTATTTTTACTGATTTTTACTTAGTTTTGGGCGCCCAATTTTCGTCACCGGAAAATTATTTCAGAATCGGACGAATTTCTACCACAATGCTTCTATATGTGATATAAGATTGTTCACGCGGTCTTTATCGAATGAACTATCACCAAATGGTCGGAATTGGGTGTCTTTTTACGGTTTTATACTTAGTTTTGGGCGCCCAATTTTCGTCACCGGAAAATTATTTCAGAATCGGACGAATTTCTACCACAGTGCTTCTATATGTGATATAAGATTGTTCACGAGGTCTTTATCGAATGAACTATCACCAAATGGTCGGAATTTGGGTGTCTTTTACGGTTTTATACTTAGTTTTGGGCGCCCAATTTTCGTCACCGAAAAATTATTTGAGAATCGGACGAATTTCTACCACAGTGCTTCTATATGTGATATAAGATTGTTCACGCGGTCTTTATCGAATGAACTATCACCAAATGGTCGGAATTTGGGTGTCTTTTTACGATTTTATACTTAGTTTTGGGCGCTCAATTTTCGTCATCGAAAAATTATTTCAGAATCGGACTAATTTCTACCGCAGTGCTTCTATACGTGATATAAGATTGTTCACATGGTCTTTCTCGAATGAACTATCACCAAATGGTTGTAATTTGGGTGTCTTTTTACGGTTTTATACTTAGTTTTGGGCGCCCAATTTTCGTCACCGAAAAATTATTTCAGAATCGGACGAATTTCTACCACAGTGCTTCTATATGTGATATAAGATTGTTCACGCGGTCTTTATCGAATGAACTATTACCAAATGGTCGGAATTTGGGTGTCTTTTTACGATTTTATACTTAGTTTTGGGCGCTCAATTTTCGTCATCGAAAAATTATTTCAGAATCGGACGAATTTCTACCGCAGTGCTTCTATACGTGATATAAGATTGTTCACGAGGTCTTTATCGAATGAACTATCACCAAATGGTTGTAATTTGGGTGTCTTTTTACGGTTTTATACTTAGTTTTGGGCGCCCAATTTTCGTCACCGAAAAATTATTTCAGAATCGGACGAATTTCTACCACAGTGCTTCTATATGTGATATAAGATTGTTCACGCGGTCTTTATCGAATGAACTATCACCAAATGGTCGGAATTTGGGTGTCTTTTTACTGTTTTATACTTAGTTTTGGGCGCCCAATTTTCGTCACCGAAAAATTATTTCAGAATCGGACGAATTTCTACCACAGTGCTTCTATATGTGATATAAGATTGTTCACGCGGTCTTTATCGAATGAACTATCACCAAATGGTCGGAATTTGGGTGTCTTTTTACGATTTTATACTTAGTTTTGGGCGCTCAATTTTCGTCATCGAAAAATTATTTCAGAATCGGACGAATTTCTACCGCAGTGCTTCTATACGTGATATAAGATTGTTCACATGGTCTTTCTCGAATGAACTATCACCAAATGGTTGTAATTTGGGTGTCTTTTTACGGTTTTATACTTAGTTTTGGGCGCCTAATTTTCGTCACCGAAAAATTATTTCAGAATCGGACGAATTTCTACCACAGTGCTTCTATATGTGATATAAGATTGTTCACGCGGTCTTTATCGAATGAACTATCACCAAATGGTCGGAATTTGGGTGTCTTTTTACGATTTTATACTTAGTTTTGGGCGCCCAATTTTCGTCATCGAAAAATTATTTCAGAATCGGACGAATTTCTACCACAGTGCTTCTATATGTGATATAAGATTGTTCACGTGGTCTTTCTCGAATGAACTATCACCAAATGGTTGTAATTTGGGTGTCTTTTTACGGTTTTATACTTAGTTTTGTGTGCCCAATTTTCGTCACCGGAAAATTAATTCAGAATCGGACGAATTTCTTCCACAATGCTTCTATATGTGATATAAGATTGTTCATGTGGTCTTTCTCGAATTACTATCACCAAATGGTTGTAATTTGGGTGTCTTTTTACGGTTTTATACTTAGTTTTGGGCGCCCAATTTTCGTCACCGAAAAATTATTTCAGAATCGGACGAATTTCTACCACAGTTCTTCGATATGTGATATAAGATTGTTCACGCGGTCTTTCTCGAATGAACTATCACCAAATGGTCGGAATTTAGGTGTATTTTTACGGTTTTATACTTAGTTTTGTGTGCCAAATTTTCGTCACCGAAAAATTATTTCAGAATCGGAAGTATTTCTACCACAGTGCTTCTATATGTGATATAAGATTGTTCACGCGGTCTTTATCGAATGAACTATTACCAAATGGTCGGAATTTGGGTGTATTTTTACGGATTTTTACTTAGTTTTGGGTGCCCAATTTTCGTCACCGGAAAATTATTTCAGAATCGGACGAATTTCTACCACAGTGCTTCTATATGTGATATAAGATTGTTCACGCGGTCTTTATCGAATGAACTATCACCAAATGGTCGGAATTTGAGTGTATTTTTACGGTTTTTTACTTAGTTTTGGGCGCCCAATTTTCGTCACGGAAAATTATTTCAGAATCGGACGAATTTCTACCACTGTGCTTCTTTTTGTGATATTAGATTGTTCACGCGGTCTTTATCGAATGAACTATCAGCAAATGGTCGGAATTTGAGTGTATTTTTACGGTTTTTTACTTAGTTTTGGGCGCCCAATTTTCGTCACCGGAAAATTATTTCAGAATCGGACGAATTTCTACCACAGTGCTTCTATATGTGATATAAGATTGTTCACGCGGTCTTTCTCGAATGAACTATCACCAAATGGTTGTAATTTGGGTGTCTTTTACGGTTTTTTACTTAGTTTTTGGCGTCCAATTTTTGTCAATGGAAAATTATTTCAGAATCGGACGAATTTCTACCACAGTGCTTCTATATGTGATATAAGATTGTTCACGTGGTCTTTCTCGAATGAACTATCACCAAATGGTCGAATTTGGGTGTCTTTTACGGTTTATACTTAGTTTTGGGCGCCCAATTTTCGTCAGAAAAATTATTTCAGAATCGGATTTAATTTCTACCACGGTGCTTCTATATGTGATATAAGATTGTTCACGCGGTCTTTATCGAATGAACTATTACCAAATGGTCGGAATTTGGGAGTATTTTTACGGATTTTTACTTAGTTTTGGGCGCCCAATTTTCGTCACCGGAAAATTATTTCAGAATCGGACGAATTTCTACCACAATGCTTCTATATGTGATATAAGATTGTTCACGCGGTCTTTATCGAATGAACTATCACCAAATGGTCGGAATTTGAGTGTATTTTTACGGTTTTTTACTTAGTTTTGGGCGCCCAATTTTCGTCACCGAAAAATTATTTCAGAATCGGACGAATTTCTACCACAGTGCTTCTATATGTGATATAAGATTGTTCACGCGGTCTTTATCGAATGAACTATCACCAAATGGTCGGAATTTGGGTGTCTTTTTACGATTTTATACTTAGTTTTGGGCGCCCAATTTTCGTCATCGAAAAATTATTTCAGAATCGGACGAATTTCTACCACAGTGCTTCTATATGTGATATAAGATTGTTCACGTGGTCTTTCTCGAATGAACTATCACCAAATGGTGGTAATTTGGGTGTCTTTTTACGGTTTTATACTTAGTTTCGTGTGCCCAATTTTCGTCACCGGAAAATTAATTCAGAATCGGACGAATTTCTTCCACAATGCTTCTATATGTGATATAAGATTGTTCATGTGGTCTTTCTCGAATTACTATCACCAAATGGTTGTAATTTGGGTGTCTTTTTACGGTTTTATACTTAGTTTTGGGCGCCCAATTTTCGTCACCGAAAAATTATTTCAGAATCGGACGAATTTCTACCACAGTTCTTCGATATGTGATATAAGATTGTTCACGCGGTCTTTCTCGAATGAACTATCACCAAATGGTCGGAATTTAGGTGTATTTTTACGGTTTTATACTTAGTTTTGTGTGCCAAATTTTCGTCACCGAAAAATTATTTCAGAATCAGACGAATTTCTACCACAGTGCTTCTATATGTGATATAAGATTGTTCACGCGGTCTTTATCGAATGAACTATTACCAAATGGTCGGAATTTGGGTGTATTTTTACGGATTTTTACTTAGTTTTGGGTGCCCAATTTTCGTCACCGGAAAATTATTTCAGAATCGGACGAATTTCTACCACAGTGCTTCTATATGTGATATAAGATTGTTCACGCGGTCTTTATCGAATGAACTATCACCAAATGGTCGGAATTTGAGTGTATTATTCCGGGTGTTTACTTAGTTTTGGGCGCCCAATTTTCGTCACCGGAAAATTATTTCAGAATCGGACGAATTTCTACCACAGTGCTTCTATATGTGATATAAGATTGTTCACGCGGTCTTTATCGAATGAACTATCACCAAATGGTCGGAATTTGAGTGTATTTTTACGGTTTTTTACTTAGTTTTGGGCGCCCAATTTTCGTCACCGGAAAATTATTTCAGAATCGGACGAATTTCTACCACAGTGCTTCTATATGTGATATAAGATTGTTCACGCGGTCTTTCTCGAATGAAACATCACCAAATGGTTGTAATTTGGGTGTCTTTTTACGGTTTTATACTTAGTTTTAGGCGTCCAATTTTTGTCAATGGAAAATTATTTCAGAATCGGACGAATTTCTACCACAGTGCTTCTATATGTGATATAAGATTGTTCACGTGGTCTTTCTCGAATGAACTATCACCAAATGGTCGGAATTTGGGTGTCTTTTACGGTTTTATACTTAGTTTTGGGCGCGATTTTCGTCACCGAAAAATTATTTCAGAATCGGACGAATTTCTACCACAGTGCTTCTATATGTGATATAAGATTGTTCACGCGGTCTTTATCGAATGAACTATTACCAAATGGTCGGAATTTGGGAGTATTTTTACGGATTTTTACTTAGTTTTGGGCGCCCAATTTTCGTCACCGGAAAATTATTTGAGAATCGGACGAATTTCTACCACAATGCTTCTATATGTGATATAAGATTGTTCACGCGGTCTTTATCGAATGAACTATCACCAAATGGTCGGAATTTGAGTGTATTTTTACGGTTTTTTACTTAGTTTTGGGCGCCCAATTTTCGTCACCGAAAAATTATTTCAGAATCGGACGAATTTCTACCACAGTGCTTCTATATGTGATATAAGATTGTTCACGCGGTCTTTATCGAATGAACTATCACCAAATGGTCGGAATTTGGGTGTCTTTTTACGATTTTATACTTAGTTTTGGGCGCCCAATTTTCGTCATCGAAAAATTATTTCAGAATCGGACGAATTTCTACCACAGTGCTTCTATATGTGATATAAGATTGTTCACGTGGTCTTTCTCGAATGAACTATCACCAAATGGTTGTAATTTGGGTGTCTTTTTACGGTTTTATACTTAGTTTTGTGTGCCCAATTTTCGTCACCGGAAAATTAATTCAGAATCGGACGAATTTCTTCCACAATGCTTCTATATGTGATATAAGATTGTTCATGTGGTCTTTCTCGAATTACTATCACCAAATGGTTGTAATTTGGGTGTCTTTTTACGGTTTTATACTTAGTTTTGGGCGCCCAATTTTCGTCACCGAAAAATTATTTCAGAATCGGACGAATTTCTACCACAGTTCTTCGATATGTGATATAAGATTGTTCACGCGGTCTTTCTCGAATGAACTATCACCAAATGGTCGGAATTTAGGTGTATTTTTACGGTTTTATACTTAGTTTTGTGTGCCAAATTTTCGTCACCGAAAAATTATTTCAGAATCAGACGAATTTCTACCACAGTGCTTCTATATGTGATATAAGATTGTTCACGCGGTCTTTATCGAATGAACTATTACCAAATGGTCGGAATTTGGGTGTATTTTTACGGATTTTTACTTAGTTTTGGGTGCCCAATTTTCGTCACCGGAAAATTATTTCAGAATCGGACGAATTTCTACCACAGTGCTTCTATATGTGATATAAGATTGTTCACGCGGTCTTTATCGAATGAACTATCACCAAATGGTCGGAATTTGAGTGTATTTTTACGGTTTTTTACTTAGTTTTGGGCGCCCAATTTTCGTCACCGGAAAATTATTTCAGAATCGGATTTAATTTCTACCACGGTGCTTCTATATGTGATATAAGATTGTTCACGCGGTCTTTATCGAATGAACTATCACCAAATGGTCGGAATTTGAGTGTATTTTTACGGTTTTTACTTAGTTTTGGGCGCCCAATTTTCGTCACCGGAAAATTATTTGAGAATCGGACGAATTTCTACCACAGTGCTTCTATATGTGATATAAGATTGTTCACGCGGTCTTTCTCGAATGAACTATCACCAAATGGTTGTAATTTGGGTGTCTTTTTACGGTTTTATACTTAGTTTTAGGCGTCCAATTTTTGTCAATGGAAAATTATTTCAGAATCGGACGAATTTCTACCACAGTGCTTCTATATGTGATATAAGATTGTTCACGTGGTCTTTCTCGAATGAACTATCACCAAATGGTCGGAATTTGGGTGTCTTTTTACGGTTTTATACTTAGTTTTGGGCGCCCAATTTTCGTCACCGAAAAATTATTTCAGAATCGAACGAATTTCTACCACAGTGCTTCTATATGTGATATAAGATTGTTCACGCGGTCTTTATCGAATGAACTATTACCAAATGGTCGGAATTTGGGAGTATTTTTACGGATTTTTACTTAGTTTTGGGCGCCCAATTTTCGTCACCGGAAAATTATTTCAGAATCGGACGAATTTCTACCACAATGCTTCTATATGTGATATAAGATTGTTCACGCGGTCTTTATCGAATGAACTATCACCAAATGGTCGGAATTTGAGTGTATTTTTACGGTTTTTTACTTAGTTTTGGGCGCCCAATTTTCGTCACCGGAAAATTATTTCAGAATCGGACGAATTTCTACCACAGCGCTTCTATATGTGATATAAGATTGTTCACGTGGTCTTTCTCGAATGAACTATCACCAAATGGTCGGAATTTGAGTGTCTTTTTACGGTTTTATACTTAGTTTTGGCGCTCAATTTTCGTCACCGAAAAATTATTTCAGAATCGGACGAATTTCTACCACAGTGCTTCTATATGTGATATAAGATTGTTCACATGGTCTTTCTCGAATGAACTATCACCAAATGGTTGTAATTTGGGTGTCGTTTTATGGTTTTTGTACTTAGTTTTAGGCGTCCAATTTTCGTCACCGGAAAATTATTTCAGAATCGGACGAATTTCTACCACAGTGCTTCTAAATGTGATATAAGATTGTTCACGTGGTCTTTCTCGATTGTACTTTGACCAAATGGGTGGTATTTGGGTGTCTTTTTTCGTTTTTTTACTTATTTTTGGGCGCCCAATTTTCGTCACCGGAAAATTATTTCAGAATCGGACGAATTTCTACCATAGTGCTTCTAAATGTGATATAAGATTGTTCACGTGGTCTTTCTCGAATGAACTATCACCAAATGGTCGGAATTTGGGTGTCTTTTTACGGTTTTATACTTAGTTTTGGGCGCCCAATTTTCGTCAGGAAAATTATTTCAGAATCGGACGAATTTCTACCACAGTGCTTCTATATGTGATATAAGATTGTTCACGAGGTCTTTATCGAATGAACTATCACCAAATGGTCGGAATTTGGGTGTCTTTTTACGGTTTTATACTTAGTTTTGGGCGCCCAATTTTCGTCACCGAAAAATTATTTCAGAATCGGACGAATTTTTACCACAGTGCTTCTATATGTGATATAAGATTGTTCACGCGGTCTTTATCGAATGAACTATCACCAAATGGTCGGAATTTGGGTGTCTTTTTACGATTTTATACTTAGTTTTGGGCGCTCAATTTTCGTCATCGAAAAATTATTTCAGAATCGGACGAATTTCTACCGCAGTGCTTCTATACGTGATATAAGATTGTTCACATGGTCTTTCTCGAATGAACTATCACCAAATGGTTGTAATTTGGGTGTCTTTTTACGGTTTTATACTTAGTTTTGTGTGCCCAATTTTCGTCACCGGAAAATTATTTCAGAATCGGACGAATTTCTACCACAATGCTTCTATATGTGATATAAGATTGTTCATGTGGTCTTTCTCGAATTACTATCACCAAATGGTTGTAATTTGGGTGTCTTTTTACGGTTTTATACTTAGTTTTGGGCGCCCAATTTTCGTCACCGAAAAATTATTTCAGAATCGGACAAATTTCTACCACAGTGCTTCGATATGTGATATAAGATTGTTCACGCGGTCTTTCTCGAATGAACTATCACCAAATGGTCGGAATTTAGGTGTATTTTTACGGTTTTATACTTAGTTTTGTGTGCCCAATTTTCGTCACCGAAAAATTATTTCAGAATCGGACGAATTTCTACCACAGTGCTTCTATATGTGATATAAGATTGTTCACGCGGTCTTTATTGTAATACCCGAGATTCTCGGTTCCGGTTATTTTTGAATTTTTTGTCGATTGCGCCGTTCATTTTGTTCTGTTGGCGATTTCTTGAGATTTTCCCCTATGTTGGGTACGGCACGATGTACCGTGTTGTGGTGTTCGTCGGGTACGACTTATCATTGCGTAAGTCTAGCTAATAGTATGTTTTGCTTTGTTATGTGTTCGTTTTCGATTTGGATCGTTGGTGTTGTCCGTTAGTGTTTCGTTGCATGTTGAATAATTATTGTTTTGTCGAGGAGTATCGTTTTTGTGCATTTAGTCGACTTTGTAAGATCACCATCGGCGCTTATAAAGTCTAAAAATTCTGAAACTTTACAATGTGATAGAGCATCAAATTAGCTTTCCAATGGTTCAAACGGCGAGTCAATCGGAGTCCGGACGAAGGAGTTATGGCCGAAATAGCAAAGACTACACAGTGTGTAATTAGTGCACGCTAAATACATATATTAGCGCGCGCTAACGGATCTGGCAGAGGTTACGGACTGCATTTCTGGCCGTTAGCGCACGCTACACATACCTTAACTGCGCTAACTATTGGCAGTATATATAAGGCTGCAGAGGTCAACTTTCGTCATTTCTTCCTCCCTTTCTTCCTTCCGGCGATCTAGACGATCTTGAGGGAGTATAAGCATGGATTTTGGCCTGATATCATCACCCATCAATATCTTTGAGTTCCTAGTACGGATTTAACAACATCCCAACAGCTTTCGCCATTTTAATGCAGGTATTTTCTTCTTAAAACCCTACTTTCGGGATAATTTGGGGTTTATCATGATTTCATGATTCCAATCCGAGATTGTTGATTCCCTTGTTGTTATCTAGTCTTGTTTATCTTAACTTGAGTTTGGAGTTTCGTTTTCATGTTTTTATCGGGTTGATTTATGTTCTTGAGATATTTTGGGGTTTTCTTTTGATTTCAATGCGGGCGATTATGATGAATTGGTCATGTAATTCTTGTTGTATTGGTTGTAATCTACGGATTAGTAACTCGTTTATCGACTTCATCTCACCGGAACATGATTTTGGCTTTCTTGGAACGAACCCTTGAACCCTTGTAGTTTCTTAGTGTCGATTGAGATTTCGTTTAGTGTTGTTGATTCGTAGCGGTGTTATTCTCATGGTGATTGTGTTGTTATTGATTTCGTGAAGGTGGTCGGTTTTGGGGCTGTTTGGGGCTATTTTGGGGCTGTTTGGGGCTTTTTGAAATTTTATTTGGTAGGGCTGTTTGGATTTATTTTGTGTAATACCGGTTGTAATTGAAGAATTGTAATTCATCATTATCATTCGGTAATTTCATTCGGTAATGGTCACTCGGTGGATTTTCACTCAATTATAATCATTCATCAATCATGTTCTTTCACCGTGTTCACCGCTCGGAAAAACTTGAGTTGAGTATCGTTATTGTTCATCGTTTCAACTTTCCTCATATGAGTTCGACTTTGTTAGATCACCATTAATTTTTGGTAACTCCAAAAATTCTAAATCTTGCAATATTATAGAGCATCGAGTTAGCTTTCCAATGGTTCAAACGGTGAGTCAATCGGAGTCCGGACGAGAGAGTTATGGTCGTTTTAGCTCACCCGCTCATTTTTCAGATTTTGGCCGATCACGGCCGACCGGACTCGGTCGTGTCGTCCGGCACGGCCCGTGCCGTACTCGTCCGGATAATGCCGTAGTGTTCGCCTCAGGACCCGACCGTGTAAATGCAGCGCGGCCGAGTCGCACCCTTCCGGATAGGCGAACCGTCGACGGAGGCCCGACCGTGTGCCAGAACACGGTCGAGTCAATGCCGAGCGCCGCGGACGGGTCACTATCGGTAGGCCCCTTTGCGCCGCGACCGTGTCATGCCAGACACGGTCGAGTCCCTGCCGGCCAGCTGCGCGCCACGACCGTGTCAGGCGGGCACGGTCGAGCCTGTTGGCCGAGTCAACCCCTATAAATTGGTTTTTTGAGCATTTCAGCTCATTTTTTCCATCTTCTTCACCTGCAACCGAGAGAGAATAACTTGAGGGAGAGATTTCTTCATCAATTATCATTTGAGTGTGTATTTTTCATCACCTTCAATCATCTGGGAAGCTTGGATAGTCATTTTCACGCGTTTTCATCGGATCGAATTGGTTGGATCTTCAAGAGGTAAATTCTTCAACACTTTGGACTTCGATTTTGTGTTGAGATATGATGTTTTGGACGTTATAATCATGTTATATGAAGGGATATGTATATGATTATGAGTTTGTATAAGGATTCATTGGATTATTGAGGAATTATTCAAGAACACGTTGAAAATCGAGTTGGAATTGGGGATTTTCGACTAATTGTTGTTATAATCACATTTTTGGATATTCATAACGGATTATTGATCGTATTGGAGATGTTTTGTTGGTTTGAAACACTTCTTGGGGAATTTTGATATTGGTATATCGAAGTTTGTTTGTAAACAATCGGAGTTGGATACAACGTGTTTGATTTAATGTCTCTATGGACTTGGTTTAGTCGTATCGGCGTCGGAATTCGTTATATTCGTGTATTGATCGGATTGTTGGTAATTGTATTGAATTAAGGTTGTTCGTGCGACCGACACTTCATTTAGGACGTTGTTCGTGGACGGACATTCTTCATCGGTATTGAGTAAGTTAATTCTTACTCGGTTAAAAGGATACTCATTCCTTTTGTTGTTGATTGCTCATAATCATAATTCATTCATCATAATATTAATCATTTTGAGACTTGTAATTGTCGAATAATCATTTCATTCACGAGGAACGACGGTTCCAAATCATTTCACTGGGTTATCAATCACGTCACTATTACTTTCATATCGGTGAGTCATCTTGGCCTAGTCTAATTATTATTCATCGATATTCATCATGGTCATTCTCGTTCATGTGACCTTCCGGGTTCATATTGCGTGGCCGGGTGTGGCTGTGTGGAATTTTTAGTCGGGCACACGATGGTCATGTATTGGGTTCACCGATACATCGGACCGTGCACACGGTAACGCTTACTGTTAGGAATACTTGTTAGATTTTGATGATGTCATTAATTTAGAATCAAATGTTTATTAATTGGCGAAATGTAAGGAAGAACCAAATGAGTATCTTCCATAGGCCAAAATGTGTTAAGTATAAAATTAGCAAAGTGTAAAGAAGAACCAAATGAGTGTCTTCTGTAGGCCAAAGTTAGTTAGGCTGAAAATCGGCTAAGTACTAAAGTACAGTCTAGTCTATCAAGAGAAGTACAGCCGACTCCAATTAGAGTAGCCCTGGTCAACTAAAAAATTGTCAGAGTAGTTTGACCAGACTGCAGCCGAGGAACCTCAGGGAAGTCACCTGACCAGACAAGTCTCAAACAGAATACAGCCGAGACGACCTACTGCAGAGAAGTAAGCTGCACATCAGTCTACTCAACTACAGCCTAGTACTCCAAGTCCACGTCAGCATGCTTTGAAAAGTCAAATATTACGGAAAGCTCACATGCAACGTGAAGAGATAAATTGGAGTGATTCCCGCAAGAGATATGATTTATTTAAATCATCCTGACCCACCGTGAAGACTTTAATCCTTTTATATTCAAAAGATTCGGCGCTCACATGCGAAGTCATCACAACGGTCGGAAGATGAAATTAAATAATGGGAATCCGACCTTGCAACGTTGAAAAGATTAAACAATGAAGTCTCTCTCCAACGGACGGATTTGTTGATTTGCAACGGCTACAAGGAAGAAGCTCGAGAGATCGTGATCTATATATATCCAGAGATTTGAAATCGAGCAACTACCGTGCGAACATATACTCTAAGCGATCAAAGCAAACCAAGCAATCCTAAGCAAACAAATAGCATCGAGAAAAAGAGCGGATCCAAAAGTTCATATTCAAGGAAGCTCTTTAGTTGGAGAAGACAAACACTCTTGTCTTTAAATCTTGAGTAAGGGTACTTCACTTTGGTTGAAGTAGCAGATCAAAGGCATCCGAGGATCGCGGATCAAGAGGTGCAAGGCGATCAAGTTTGTGTACAACGGCACGGAATTCCACCGGTTGGAAGTCATTGTAGTGTGTAGTGAATCACCGTAATATTTATCCTTTGGTTGAGAATTATAGTGAATTTATCTCCAATGGTTTGGAGAAAAGTGGATTAGTAGAGGATTACCCCACCTCCGAGACCACTATAAATTGCTGTGTTATTTCTTGTTTCTTGCATCATACTCTAAGCTACTTGCATCCATTGTTAAGTGTTTCATTAAGTTAATATATATATTCGTCATCGGTGACTTCCGCACATATCCAAGAACAAACGACTCTAGTCATTTGTTTGATCATCATTGAAGAAACTCACTCTTCGAGAAAAAGAGTTCAAGAGTTTCTACAAGTCTATTCACCCCCTCTAGACTTGTTTACGGACGACTTGTGACCTACAAGTGGTATCAGAGAGGTTGGTTCATTTTTTTCACGAACCAGATCTATTAAGATATATATCTTATCTCTCACGTTATAATGGAACACATGCACTCTAGACTACTGTCTTTTCGTTGTGAGTATGATCTCTGGAAGATAAGAATGCGAGCACATTTATCTTCAATCCATGACGACATGTGGTGCATCATTGAAGATGGTCCATTCATTTTCGAGAAGGACAACACGCCCGAGGAAATCGCAGTGGGAGGCCGAAAGATTCCTAAGAAGAGAACCGAGCCGACCCCGAAGAGAGAAAGGCGGCCAATCTTGACAACGGGGCCGGAGATGTCTTTGTACCAAACTCTTGACAAATCCACAATGGTCAAGATCAAAAATTGTAAGAATGCCAAAGAGATATGGGACACATTAGCTCTAATGTGTGAAGGAACGGAGCTGATCAAGGAGAACAAGTTGTCAATAGCTATCCAAAAGTTTGACAACTTTAAAATGAAGAATGGAGAATCAATAGACCAAGTGGACACAAGGTTCACTGAAATTATCAATGAAATCAACTCCCTGGGCAAGACTTATGGCAACAGGGAAATGGCACTCAAGGTCCTCAGATCTCTAAATCCAGAATGGAGCATGAAGGCTGTAGCTATGAGAGAGTCCAAAGACCTGAATAAGATAAAGATTCAGGAGCTGTTCTCTGATCTAAAGGCTTATGAGTTCGAGCTTCCAAGCTCATCCTCAACTGAGCCTGCAGAGAAGGGAATCGCATTTGCAGCCGAGTCCCCTGCTAAGAGCCTGTCTGATGTGAAACCTCCAAATCCGCTAGACTTTGAGGAGGAAATGGCTTTCATCATGCAAAGATTCAGTAACTTCAGGAAGAACTACTCCAAGTATAAGAAAAACTACAAGGAGAATCCCAGAAGAAACCAGAAAGCTGGAAGCTGGAAAGTTGAATGTTACAACTGCCACAAGATAGGACACATCCAAATGGATTGTCCCGAGCTCAAGAAGGATGAAACCAAAAAGGAGGTGGCCAGAAAGGAAGACAGAAGAAAAGCTCTCATCGGAGAAGACCAGGAGCATGTCGAATCAAGCGGCGGCTTCTTTTCTGATGACGACGAGGAATATGATTGCCTGATGGCAAACTTGGCTGATGAAGAGGTAACCTCTAAACCTACCGGTTCAAATAATAGCTCAGCCATGTCGCAAGATATGGATTTACATGAATCGGTAAATCAATTATTCAAAGATTTTGAAACACTTAAATCTGCACATCAAGCTGTATCAGCAGAGAAGACTAAGTCGCAAGATGAGAATAGGCAGCTGAAAAATGATTTTGAAAATCTCAGTCTAGATTGAAATAAGACCGAGACAAATACAGCTGATTTTAAAAACCTGGCAAGTGCCAATACAGCTGAGATAGACCGGCTAAATATTTTACTTAAAGAAAAGTCACCGCACTTGCTCATGCCAAAGCCGAGTTTACTAAGCCGGCACAGATAAATAAAACTTCGGGCGCGAGAAATAACCTCCTGAAAGCGTCGTTAACCACGGACGAATTGTGTACTAACAAGAGGCCACCGTATTCCAGATCGGGCCTTGGATATGATCCTCACACTCCCTCTAGTTCTAAAACCACTTTCATCAAGGGAGAAACAATGGTCTCATTGAGCACATGTATAAACCGTTTTCAAAAGCGAGGCGGCAAGTCAAGCGTCTAAGCTGCGGTCGAGTTACACTGCATGACCACCTAGACAGCGACTAAGCGGTGGCGAGCAAAAGCGGCCACTGCATACAACATGCCCACTATTACCAACAACTCCCTAAAAATAGATTTCATAATGGGAGGCGGATGGAAACCTCAAGGTTATCCAAATTACCAAAACGAACAAGTGTGGAGACCACAAAGGTTTAACAAATGGTCTCAGCCTAGATTTAGAAATGGCCCACACTATTTTGAGGAATATCCGGTATACAATCCAACCAGGAGATTTAGACCTCGACCACAGGCACCGTATAAGGGTTATAATAATAATAATAATTCCTATAATCCAAGGAGAAATCAATTCTCCAGGAAACCCACTAACCCCAAAGGACCCACACAAATTTGGGTACCTAAATCTCTGCTTGTTTAATTGCAGAAAAGGTGGAAGGACTACAACCACATCTCCTCAAGCTCAAATTTTGGAGGTGAAGAGTGGTTTGTAGACTCTGGATGCTCAAGGCACATGACCGGGAACAAGAAGATGCTGACCAAATATATCAAGGAAAGAGGTCCCGATGTAACCTTTGGAGATAGCTCTAGAGGACAGACAAAAGGCTTTGGAGAGCTGCACCGAGGAAACATTGTAATATCCAAAGTTCATTATGTCAAAGGTCTCAAATACAACCTCCTGAGCATAAGCCAGTTCTGCGACGAGAAGAATCTAGTAGTCTTCACCATCTTGAAGTGTATGGTGATAGACATCTTATCTGGAGAGATAAAGCTACAAGGTTTCCGAAGAAGAGATGTATACATGATTGATTGGAACACAGGAACACCTAACTCCTGTTTTCTATCCAAGACTGTAGCTGAGAATGGATGGCTGTGGCACAAAAGACTATGTCACCTGAACTTCAAAGCCATCAACAAGATTAGCTCTCAGAAGCTGGTCAGAGGACTTCCAAATGAAGTGTTCAAGAAGGAAGCACTCTGTGATGCATGTCAGAAGGGAAAGCAGACCAAGGCGTCGTTCAAGCCAGTGCAGCCTACAACGCTCACAACAAGGATCTTAGATCTACTCCACATGGATCTATTTGGTCCTATCAAGCCAAGGACTTTGAGCGGCAGAAAGCATGCTCTTGTGATTGTAGATGATTATTCAAGGTACACTTGGATCATTTTTCTATACAAGAAAAGTGAAACCTTGACCAAGTTACCTGAGCTGCTGAGAAGGATCCAGAATGAGAAATCCCTCTCCATAATCAAGATCAGATCGGATAGAGGAGGAGAGTTTCTCAACAAGGCGATAACTGATTTCAGCGATCAGAATGGGATCCAGCATGAGCTCTCTGCAGCCAGGACGCCCCAGAGAATGGTGTTGCTGAAAGAAGGAACAGAACCCTGAAGGAAGCAGCAAGGTCCATGATTGCAGAAGCGGACCTACCCAAGAGGTTCTGGGCTGAAGCTGTCAACACAGCCTGCCACACCCAGAACAGGAGTATGATAGTAGGGAGACATGGCAAAACTCCCTATGAGGTTTGGAATAATAGAACTCCTACTGTTGCTTACTTTCATGTTTTTGGTTGTAAGTGTTTCATCCACAACAACGGTAAAACACAGCTAAATGCCTTTGATGCTAAAACTGATGATGGTCTATTTATGGGATATTCCCAAAGAAGCAAGGCATATAGAGTTTTTAACAAAAGAACCTTAGTTGTGGAAGAAACACCCCATGTTGTTTTTGATGAATCTACTGTTGAGTACAGGAAACAACTTGAGCAAATTGAGAACAAGCTCAAGTCAGCAACCCTTGAAGAAGTCATTGTACATGACACTGGAATGGTGGACTCACCTGCAGATCGGCTGATGACCCAACTGCGGTGATGAAGACCCAATGCAGATCGAGACGGGATCACCAAACCTATCGATCCGATTCTTCTTTGAAGACCAGACGGCCCGACAAAGACTCATCTGCGATCCAGAACCAAAGCTGCAGATGACAAGGCGGTAGCCGATCGATTGCGGAACGAGAATCCAGCAGATGAGACAACCACGAGCAATCCAACAGAGAACAAACCCGAGAAGAGGACGAGATCCCCAAATGGCTCAAGGATCATCCAATTCAGCAAATTATCGGAAAGTTGACTGATGGAGTAAAGACAAGACAGTCAACTCTACCAGCAGGAATGGCGATGTTCTCATGTTTCATGTCACAAATTGAACCCAAGACGACAGAACAAGCCTTGGAAGATTATTCATGGATTAATGCCATGCAAGAGGAATTGGAGCAGATGGAGAGAAACAAAGTTTGGGAACTAACAGACAGACCTAATCACAAGAAAGTTATTGGCACCAAATGGGTGTATAAAAACAAGAGTGATGAAGACGGAGCTGTTGTTAGGAATAAAGCCACACTCGTAGCAAAAGGATATGCACAATGTGAGGGAATAGATTTTGATGAAACTTATGCACCTGTTGCAAGATTAGAAGCCATCAGACTATTCCTCGCATATGCTGCATTCAAGGATTTTGAAGTCTACCATTAATGTTGGACTGTGGTATCCCAAAGATGACAACTTCGAGCTATCAGGATACTCAGATGCGGATTTCTCCGGATGCAAAATCAATAGGAAGAGCACTAGTGGAACGTGTCAATTCCTAGGAACCAGACTGATATCCTGGTTTAGCAAGAAGCAGGTTTCTAACTCTATCTCCACTACAGAGTCAGAATACCTAGCTGCAGGTAGCTGTTGTGCACAGATCCTATGGATCAGACAACAATTAAGGGACTACAATATTATTGCCAACGAAGTTCCTATATGGTGTGACAACAATAGTGCTATTGCAATAACCAACAATCCGGTTTTGCACTCAAGGACGAAGCACATTGACGTTAAGCACCATTTCATTCGAGACCACGTGCTTAACAAAAGGGTTAGAGTTGAAAGAGTCAGCACAGACTACCAAATAGCTGACATCTTCACCAAACCCCTGCCAGAAGAGAGATTCCTAGAGCTGAGCAGAGATCTTGGATTACTAGATTGGGAATCTAGTTCTGAAGCAAGTTGAAGGAAGGACGAACCCCCAGAATCAGCCTAAGCTGATGCGGTAGAAGACGAAGGCGGTCGAAGCAACTTAGGCATGCAGTACCGGGCGAAGTCAAACTCACCTGTAGCAGAGCGGTCAACAGTCAACGAATCAGACCAGCTAAGTTCTCTAAACTGATCTCTAATTTTCAATTTTATCTGCCATATTTATAATATTATTTTGGCTTAAGGAATAGCATTTAAAAATACATTTTATAAGCCAAGTGGCAATTTTAAATACACGCGTCACACGCCCATTTAATTAACCTCTACGGTGGCCAATCAGAATCAACCGTCAAATTTTAAATGGGGCCACCGATTCAAATTTGAAATTCAAAGAATATGAAAAGGCGAACCACCGTTTAAACTTATAATAAACTAATCCAAACGTCACTTCATCTTCTTTATAAGGAAGAAAACCCTTTCACTTTCCTCTTTACGCTTTCAGAAACCCTAAAAATTCACAGAGCAAAATACACACTAAATCCTAAAATCTTTTTGCAGAAATGGCATCTTTTGACGGAGCAAACTTGAAGGCGATGAAGGACCAAGTTATCTTTTCCATGGTCGTCGATTTCGAAGGATTACTAAGATGCGTTCCAAGAACAAGTTCACATGGACCATGATAAGAAAAAGGTTGGAGTCACTGGGAGGGCAGCCCAGATATTGAAGGACTTACCAGACTCAAGCTATTGCCCAAGGTACGATCTATCAGACTCGGACCAACCTGCAGCTGAGGTCGGAACTGCAGTCGAGTCCGAGCATGAGTCTGATGATACACCTATCGCCATCCGTTTCAAGAGAAGGGGACCAGCCCCAGAAGGACCTTCCAACCTGCAGTCATCACCTGAACCCTCTCCAAAGAGGCCAAGGAAGCTGCAGTTCAGTGAAGGAGAGCAACCTGAGCATCATGCCAGTCCATCAGTTCAGTCTCCAGCTCACCCAGACTTGCCTGCACCAGGCACCGAAACAAGAATTGTACCCGTCATTACTCCTTCTGTATACATGACCGAAGAAGAGGAAGCAGGTCTTGTCATATCTATCCCTGAAGCAGATTACTCATTCAATCTGTTAGAAAATAACACTTTTAATCTTTCCATAGAACAACTTCAGCTTGTCAAGCCACAAGCAGAAAAACATTCTTTTGTCAATATTTTTAAGGAGTGGAAAACTCTTAAAACCATGTCCTTTACAAATTTTCAAATTTTTATTGAAACTAGTGGTTGGGAATACCCCCAAGCCACGGAGGATGTTCTGACTGATTTTTGCAAGGAGTCAGATTTAACCTTACTCCTCCAGGATAACTGGTTCATGTCACACTTTGAGACTAACATGGACCATTTTATCCACTCTATAATGTTGAGTGTTTTTGATGGTACTTTTGGAGAAGAGGAGGAAGAGAAAGAAGAAAAGGAGATTAGAATAGAAGAAGTTGATGAAAAGAATGAAATTATCAATTTAGTTGAGGAGGATGAAGAAGCAAAAGAAGAACAAGAAGAAAACATACCAGTTGAAAAGGAGACAGAGGAAATTGAAAAAACAGAAGAAGTGGAAGATGAGGAAGATGAAGAAGAAGGAGAAGAAGTGGAGCAAGAAAAAGAAGAAAATAAAGAGGATGATGATGCTGATGAAGGAGAGAAGGAAAAAGATGATGCTAAGGATGATGATGATGATGATCATGATGATGGAGGTGAAGGAGGAGCTGGTGTGGCGGCTGGAGAAGAAAAAGAAGAAGATGAGGAGAAAGAAAAAGAGAAATCTGGAGAAGAGAGAGAAAAAGATGAGGAGAAGGAAAAAGAGAAATCTGATGAAGAAGAAGGGAAAGAGGAAGAAAGAGAAAAGGAGCCAGAGAAGGAGCCAGAGCCTACCAACGAAGCTGCAGATAGGGTTGTTGTACCTCCCCGGTACACCAGCCTAGACGCTGAGCTGGCAGAGGACTCAGTCAGGCACCCCAGAGAAGACTCTATCTGACTTACCTGCTGCAGACAGGAACCTGCAGTCGAGTGGCTCCATTGCTGAAGGATCAGGAGAACACTCCCCATCAGCCCAGTTATCACCCACCATGACTGAGCTGATCAAGCAGATTGTCAGAGACACCATTGGGGAGCTGCTGTCAACACAGGTCACTCCTGATCTTCAGACCATTAATGCCAAGATTGACACCTTGCTGCAAAGACAGATCCCTCAGCCTCCTCCTCCTACAAACAACAGAATGCCTTTTGGCATGTCTGACTGGATGAGCCGCATGGAGCAACAATTGACAACCCTCATTGATGCTGGCAAAAAGGGGGAAGAGAGGATTCAGGGGGAAGGAAGAGAAATCAGAAGTAAGAAAAAGCAGGATGTCCCCCAGCTTGAAGGACCCTCTAGCCTTAAAAGGAAGGAACCTGTAGATTCAGAAGACAAGGCTGACCAGCCTGAAGGGAAGCGCAGAAGGACCAGAGGCGGCTTCGAACCTACTCTTGAGTGGGAAGGTCTGGAGCTATGGTATGTTGAAGATTTTTGCCCACTTGAAGCTATTGAAATATGGGGAGCTGCTAGGAAGAAGTTCATCAGAGACTTTTATGTCTGGGAACTTCTTCAGGATGACAAACTCTCCCCACAGGAGATTTTCATCAACTGGATGGAAAGATTCATCCCAAGCTTTGGGCTATTCTAAAGAAGCATGCAAAAGAGCAAAAGCTTTTCCCATGATCCCTAAATTCGTAGTGAAGAAGCACCGGTCGCATGGATGGTGAACTTGATGAACTACAACTACGGGAGGAAATCAAGCGAGTCGCCTTGAAAACAAATTCAGATCGCGGGAGGAGCAGGATTTGCAGCTCTAGTGGTGAAAAGGAAGTATGGCCTTGCTCCGGTCAAGGTAAGACCCATTGGAGCCAAACCATTCGGACACACTAAGCGGCACTGTTCGCAGAGGCGGAGGAAGAGGCGAGATGACCTTTTATATATTTTCTTACTTGTAATTTATTTTACGTACTTAAACATTCTTGTATAATTTCTATGATAAGTCGAAAACTTTTATGAAACGATCTGTTGAATGACAATTTTCCATTGTCTCAATATTAGGCGATTTGATTTTGTCTTGCACTTAAGTGCGAGACTTGGCCATTTGATTTCTTACTTAGTTTTGCCATCATCAAAATAGGGGAATTTGTTAGGAATACTTGTTAGATTTTGATGATGTCATTAATTTAGAATCAAATGTTTATTAATTGAAATGTAAGGAAGAACCAAATGAGTATCTTCCATAGGCCAAAATGTGTTAAGTATAAAATTGGCAAAGTGTAAAGAAGAACCAAATGAGTGTCTTACGTAGGCCAAAGTTAGTTAGGTGAAAATCGGCTAAGTACTAAAGTACGATCTAGTCTATCAAGAGAAGTACAGACTCCAATCGAGTAGCCACGGTCAACTAAAAATTGTCGAGTAGTTTGACCAGATCGGTAGGAACCTCGGGAAGTCACACGACTGGACAAGTCTCAAACGAGAATACGGTAGAGACGACCTACTGCAGAGAAGTAAGCCGCACATCGTCTACTCAACTACTGACTAGTACTCCAAGTCCACGTCGGCATGCTTTGAAAAGTCAAATATTACGGAAAGCTCACATGCAACGTGAAGAGATAAATTGGAGTGATTCCCGCAAGAGATATGATTTATTTAAATCATCGACCCACCGTGAAGACTTTAATCCTTTTATATTCAAAAGATTCGGCGCTCACATGCGAAGTCATCACAACGGTCGGAAGATGAAATTAAATAATGGGAATCCGACCTTGCAACGTTCGAGAAAGATTAAACAATGAAGTCTCTCTCCAACGGACGGATTTGTTCAGATTTGCAACGGCTACAAGGAAGAAGCTCGAGAGATCGTGATCTATATATATCCAGAGATTTGGCGAGCAACTACCGGTGCGAACATATACTCTAAGCGATCAAAGCAAACCAAGCAATCCTAAGCAAACAAATAGCATCGAGAAAAGAGCAGATCCAAAAGTTCATATTCAAGGAAGCTCTTTAGTTGAGAAGACAAACACTCTTGTCTTTAAATCTTGAGTAAGGGTACTTCACTTTGGTTGAAGTAGCGGTATAAAGGCATCCGAGGATCGCGGATCAAGAGGTGCAAGGCGATCAAGTTTGTGTACAACGGCACGGAATTCCACCGGTTGGAAGGCTGTTGTAGTGTGTAGTGAATCACCGTAATATTTATCATTTGGTTGAGAATTATAGTGAATTTATCTCCAAGGTTTGGAGAAAAGTGGATTAGTAGAGGATTACCCCACCTCCGAGACCACTATAAATTGCTGTGTTATTCTTGCTTTTCTTGCATCATACTCTAACTGCTGCATCCATTGTTAAGTGTTTCATTAAGTTAATATATATATTCGTCATCAGCTGACTTCCGCACATATCCAAGAACAAACGACTCCTAGTCATTTGTTTGATCATCAGCTGAAGAAACTCACTCTTCGAGAAAAAGAGTTCAAGAGTTTCTACAAGTCTATTCACCCCCCCTCTAGACTTGTTTCTGGACGACTTGTGACCTACACTTACCTCCGTGAGACTAATTAGGTACAAGGACGGGTGTGTCCGGTCATTCGTCTTGTACACTTGCACAGAACATTACGGGCGTACTATGATACTCCTCTTCAGCGAAATTCATAATTAAGAATATTTCATAACTTCAGTTAATTCATGATTGTGAAATTTCAACTCTTGAGGATTGTTTGTTCTTTGTAACTGACCCCGTTTGGGGATTTTGTTTTTCAGGTCATGGCAAGGCAAACGCACGGGAATAGCATGTTGATGTCGAGGAGTCCGAGTGATACTAGTAGGGGGCCCCGATCTTCCAGTCATTCATATTATTGTCCTTTATTTTCCGCTGCATATTTTCATTTGGATACTCCGTTTCATTCAGTGTTGTGTATTTTATCTTCATATAAAATACACTAGTATTCGGTATTGTCCTGGTGTGTTGTAATTAAACTCCTCATCGGAGTAATTACTGTTGTAATGTGGTTCGGTACTACATTTATCTTGAGTAATTCATCCTTTTCATTCGCCTGGTGGGTCCCAGTCGGGGATTCACGGCACTGTAATATCCGCCTAGTTTGGGGTGTTACAGAGTTGGTATCGGAGCCAGGTTTTGAATACTACCCTCCAAGTCATGTCTCATTTGAAATCATCATCATCGGACTAGTATCATTGGACTTTCGCGTCACGTGTGACTGTGCGAATCCGAGCCAATCAGGCCAAAGAAGCGTAAGACTTCTAACGCCATGGTATAATTTCTGGCAATAGTCATTCATTCATCATTCATCATTTGACAATCCTCAAATATCATCAATCACTATGATCGGCACGATCATATTAACTCATTAATCACTTAATTCATTTCATTACGCAGTTAATAATCAGGACGATCACGTTAACTCATTAATTACTCAATTCATTTCATTACTCAGTTGTCAATCTGGAAGATCATATTATCAATCTTGTTAAGTTATTCAAGATAGTCATTTTAAGAATTTCATCAGATAATCATGTAACTTCAGTAAATCATTCATAAAATCACTAAGTTAGAGCATGTATACTCATTTTCATCATCTCATGACATAATCATAACGTGCTAATCATGCGGGTAATATAATCATTATGCGACCTTCCTACTTCCGTATGGAGAAAGCTGTCAGGGGATGCACGAGAAGAGGCCGCGGTGCGGACCGAAACCCGAGAAATAATCACTCGCTGCCGGGAAATCGTGCCCAGGACTCGGCTCGATCAGAAGATGTTCGGGTTGATCCACTTACTTTTATACAGGCCATGATGACCCATGTGCAGTTGCTCAATCATCATTGCGCCACTCTGACCGGATTAATCGAGAGAACCCTCCCGTATGAGCCAGCTGCTAAGGAAAGTGCTGAACAACAACCTTCATCTGTCAGCAAGAAATCAACGAAGCGTAATCAATCCGAAGGCGGTCAGTCAACCTTCAAGAAGCCTCGTGTGAGTCCTATCGTTTCTGAGCGACCTCCTATGGCGCATAATCGTGCGGGATCTCAGTCACGAGCGGCCAATTCAACCATCACCTGTTATAACTGTGGGGATCTTGGTCATGTCAGCACCAAGTGGCCGAGACAGTCTGTCACGTGCTATAATTGTGGGAATGTTGGACATAAGGCCCGTTTTTGCCGAAAGGACTCCAAGTCGGCTCCGTCGGCATCCCAAGCCCCGAAGCAACCAGCGTTTTAGAATCAGACTGCTTTGTCATCGTCGTTTAAGATAATGGAAGCAAATAGAGTTGGAGCTCGTATTTATCAGACGGGAGCGTCCGGTTCGGGGACCGGCAAGTCCCAGATTCATATGATGAGGAGGATCGACGATCCGGTGGTCCGAATGATTTCAGGTATACTCGTAATTTTATTTCAACTTGTGTGTACCTTTTGATGCTGGTACACCGCATTCTTTCATCTTCGAATCATGCTTGAATAGACTTATTTCGGGATAGTCCTATTGCTTGTGGACCTCATACCATCGGTCTACCTGACGATGGAAGAATTTTCGGAATCATACCTAAGTAAGCTTAGTAACCGCGATTGGTTGGTGGACCTAATCGTGGTGAATTTATCTTAGGACGATGTAATTTCGGTATTAGTTGGTTTAACCGTCTTAATACTATCCTCAGTAATTGTTAGCGCATGGTCACTATCATTTTAAATGCGTTGGTCGTCGAATGTGTACTTGAGGAGGTAATCCCGTTGTCCCGGAAGGATTACTATTATGATGGAAGCGAGAGAAATTCCGCAAGCAAGTTGTTCATCATTCATTGTATCATTTTCATCGATTGGCCTTTCTAAGGCAATCGAGCTATTTCATCATTCATTGTATCATTTTCATCGATTGGCCTTTCTAAGGCAATCGAGCTATTTAATCATTCATTGTATCATTTTCATCGATTGACCTTTCTAAGGCAATCGAGCTATTCAATCATTCATTGTATCATTTTCATCGATTGGCCTTTCTAAGGCAATCGAGCTATTTAATCATTCATTGTATCATTTTCATCGATTGGCCTTTCTAAGGCAATCGAGCTATTTCATCATTCATTGTATCATTTTCATCGATTGACCTTTCTAAGGCAATCGAGCTATTCAATCATTCATTGTATCACTTTTTTCGATTGACCATTCTCGGGCAATCGAAATGTTCAATCATTCGTGGTATCATTGTCATCGTTTGACGATGTATTCGAACGAGTTATCTGGTTGCTTTCTCATAGAGTAGTGGAATTCGGGAGTGAGTTGAGCAGTGCGTCCCCATTATCGAAGACACCGTATCGGATGGCCCCGACCAAATGCGGGAGTTGAAGATTCAACTTGAGGATTAGTTCGAGAAAGGTTATCTCCGACCGAGTGTGTTCCGTGGGGAGCACCGGTGTTATCTGTCAAGGAGAGGTATGGTTCGTTCGTGTGTGTATTATTATCGGGAGTTGAGCAGGTGAGGATCAAGATTAGTATCCTCTATCCCGTATCGATGATCTTTTGGATCAACTTCGGGGAACTTCGGTATTTTCCAAGATCGACTTAAGATCTGGATATCATCGATTCTTGATTCGAGTCGGATATCACGAGGACGGCTTTTCGAACACGCTACGGTCGCTATGAGTTTGCGGTTATGCGGTTGGGTTGATCATTGCACCTGCGGTATTCATGGAGTTAATGAATCGGGTTTTCATCGACTTTTGGATCAGTTTTGTTGTTGTCTTCATCGATGACATTTTGATTATTCTCGTGACCGGGAGGAACACGAGGTTCATTTTCATCAGGTTTCCGACGTGTTAAGACGAGAGCAACTTTATGGGAAGTTTTCCAAAGGTGAGTGCTGGATGTCCGAAGTGACTTTTCTCGGACCTGTAATTTCATCAGATGGAGTGCGTGTTGATCCTCAGAAGACGAAGGCTATCCAAGATTGGTCACCTCCGAAGAATGTTAAGCAAATCCGAAGCTTTCTCGGATTAGCCGGCTATTATCGGCGGTTTGTGGAAGGATTTTCTAAAAATTGTTCAGTCAATTCATTCATCACTCACTCAATCTCATTGTTCAATTAATTCATTCATCACTCACTCAATCTCATTGTTCAATTAATTCATTCATCACTCAGTCAATCTCATTGTTCAGTCAATTCATTCATCACTCAGTCAATCTCATTGTTCAGTCAATTCATTCATCACTCAGCCAATCTCATTGTTCAGTCAATTCATTCATCACTCAGTCAATCTCATTGTTCAGTCAATTCATTCATCACTCAGTTAATCTCATTATTCAATTAATTCATTCATCACGGAGTCAATCTCATTGTTCGATTAATTTATTAACCATCCAGTCCATCTCACGGTTCAGTTGTTGATCTTGTGAATCAAATTTTTCAATCTTGTGAACTTGTTCAAGGTAATCATTTCAGGAATTTCATCAGATAGGCTTGTCACCTCACTTGATTTTTCAGGCGATCTTCTCATATTACGGCGTCATGTCGACGATCGTTTTATTGCATTATTAATGCATCCATTTTGTTAGAGCATGTATGCTCATTGTTATCATTTCATCTCGTAATCATAGTGCAATCTTCATACGAGATCTGTAATTATCACGTGACTTTCCTGCCTCGGTATGGAAGGAGTTCCGAGGGACATCGGACTCCGACGTCCAAGAGATCGTTTCTAGTCGTATTCATCTTTGGGGAGAGCATCTTCATCTCGGACAACTGACCGTTGTTTGCTTAAATGCTGATACAACGGGACATTCATCACCGGTG
This sequence comes from Orobanche coerulescens, assembly GCA_033398695.1. Taxonomy (NCBI): domain Eukaryota; kingdom Viridiplantae; phylum Streptophyta; class Magnoliopsida; order Lamiales; family Orobanchaceae; genus Orobanche; species Orobanche coerulescens. Next base: position 51,298 of record JAWKAU010000350.1, on the reverse strand, counting down.
TTGAGCAAGTTAATTCTTGCTCGAATAGGATAATCATTCATTTCATCGTCGTTCAATTGTTCGCATAGGTCATTCATCATATATCAATCACGTTAAGACTTATATTTATCAACCAATCATTCACCTCACGGGAACAATGGTTCCAATAATTTCATTTGAGTTATCACTCATTTCGTTATTAGTTCACCTCGGCGAGTTATTCTTGATCCTTGTCGGATATCTAATCATTTATCATTCATCTTAGTCACTCTCGTTTTGGTAACCTTTCGGGGTCATATTAAGCGGTGAGTTCGTTTGGGTCTTCGTCGAATCGTTGGGATCGAGGAGATCGATGGTATGGAGGATATCGATGTTGGGTACATTTGATATATAGCCTTGTCTTTCGATGACTATATAACTCAATCCGTATTAATGTGTCATGGTTGTGGATCATTTATTGTTGATCTATCTTATAATGATCGTATTTGAGAATCTTGAGATTTTGAGATCGTTTGATGCATTCCTTTTGGTGTCATACCGAGACTTCGTGATATTTTTGGGAAATCGTTCATTGTGATCCGAGACGTCAAGACTTGGGGACTTGGGCGTGCGATTTATTTGGTCCCGAGAACTATTTGGACATTATTGTTTGCAGATCGTGATGGATAGTTCATGTCCCGAGTTATTTACCCTTAGTTTCGAGGACGAAACTCTTTTAAGGGGGGGTGTATGTAATACCCGGTTGTAATTCAGTAATTGTAATTCAGTAATTGTAATTCAGTCATTATCATTCAGTAATTTCATTCGGTAATGGTCACTCAGTGGATTTTCACTCAATTATAATCATTCATCAATCATGTTCTTTCACCGTGTTCACCGTTCGGAAAAACTTCGAGTTGAGTATCGTTATTGTTCATCGTTTCAACTTTCCTCATATGAGTTCGACTTTGTTAGATCACCATTAATTTTTGGTAACTCCAAAAATTCTAAATCTTTGCAATATTATAGAGCATCGAGTTAGCTTTCCAATGGTTCAAACGGTGAGTCAATCGGAGTCCGGACGAGAGAGTTATGGTCGTTTTAGCTCACCCGCTCATTTTTCGATTTTGGCGATCACGGCCGACGGACTTCGGGTGTCGTCCGGCACGCCCGTGCCGTACTCGTCCGGATAATGCCAAGTGTTCGCCTCAGACCCGGCCGTGTCGTGCAGCACGCCGAGTCGCACCCTTCCGGATAGGCCGTAACCGTCGACCGGAGGCCCGACCGTGTGCGAACACGGCCGAGTCAATGCCGAGCGCCGCGACGGGTCCTGCTCGGTAGGCCCTTTGCGCCGCGACCGTGTCATGCCGGACACGGTCGAGTCCCCGCCGGCCACCGCGCGCCACGACCGTGTCGGCGGGCACGGTCGAGCCTGTTGCCGAGTCAACCCCTATAAATTGGTTTTTGAGCATTTCACTCATTTTTTCCATCTTCTTCACTCGCAACCGAGAGAGAATAACTTGAGGGAGAGATTTCTTCATCAATTATCATTTGAGTGTGTATTTTCATCACCTTCAATCATCCGGGAAGCTTGGATAGTCATTTTCACGCGTTTTCATCGGATCGAATTGGTTGGATCTTCAAGAGGTAAATTCTTCAACACTTTGGACTTCGATTTTGTGTTGAGATATGATGTTTTGACGTTATAATCATGTTATATGAAGGGATATGTATATGATTATGAGTTTGTATAAGGATTCATTGGATTATTGAGGAATTATTCAAGAACACGTTGAAAATCGAGTTGGAATTGGGGATTTTCGACTAATTGTTGTTATAATCACATTTTTGGATATTCATAACGGATTATTGATCGTATTGGAGATGTTTTGTTGGTTTGAAACACTTCTTGGGGAATTTTGATATTGGTATATCGAAGTTTGTTTGTAAACAATCGGAGTTGGATACAACGTGTTTGATTTAATGTCTCTATGGACTTGGTTTAGTCGTATCGGCGCCCTGGAATTCGTTATATTCGTGTATTGATCGGATTGTTGGTAATTGTATTGAATTAAGGTTGTTCGTGCGACCGACACTTCATTTAGGGCGTTGTTCGTGGACGGACATTCTTCATCGGTATTGAGTAAGTTAATTCTTACTCGGTTAAAAGGATACTCATTCCTTTTGTTGTTGATTGCTCATAATCATAATTCATTCATCATAATATTAATCATTTTGAGACTTGTAATTGTCGAATAATCATTTCATTCACGAGGACCGACGGATCCAAATCATTTCACCGGGTTATCAATCACGTCACTATTACTTTCATATCGGTGAGTCATCTTGGCCTAGTCTTATTATTATTCATCGATATTCATCATGGTCATTCTCGTTCATGTGACCTTCCGGGTTCATATTGCGTGGCAGGGTGTGGCTGTGTGGAATTTTTAGTCGGGCACACGATGGTCATGTATTGGGTTCACCGATACATCGGACCGTGCACACGGTAACGCTTACCTCCGTGAGACTAATTAGGTACAAGGACGGGTGTGTACGGTCATTCGTCTTGTACACTTGCACGTAACATTACGGGCGTACTATGATACTCCTCTTCGTGAAATTCATAATTAAGAATATTTCATAACTTGATTAATTCATGATTGTGTAATTTCAACTCTTGAGGATTGTTTGTTCTTTGTAATCGACCCCGTTTGGGGATTTTGTTTTTCGTGTCATGGCAAGGCAAACGCACGGGAATAGCATGTTGATGTCGAGGAGTCCGAGTGATACTAGTAGGGGGCCCCGATCTTCCAGTCATTCATATTATTGTCCTTTATTTTCCGCTGCATATTTTCATTTGGATACTCCGTTTCATTCAGTGTTGTGTATTTTATCTTCATATAAAATACACTAGTATTCGGTATTGTCCTGGTGTGTTGTAATTAAACTCCTCATCGGAGTAATTACTGTTGTAATGTGGTTCGGTACTACATTTATCTTGAGTAATTCATCCTTTTCATTCGCCTGGTGGGTCCCAGTCGGGGATTCACGGCACTGTAATATCCGCCTAGTTTGGGGTGTTACATTTTGGGGCTGTTTCGGCCGGGCTGTTTCGGGACTGTTTTGGGGATGTTTCGGCCGAGCCGCTTTCGTCGGAGTATTCACAAATTGATTTCGAGGCAAGTATCTTGCCCATACATTACGTGTTTTGTGGATATGTTAGTTGGTAATTTTCGATACGTGATTTATGAATGTCTATAATTAACTTTCAAAGGAATTGATATGCTTTTCAATACTTCCTTAAAAGATGACTCGTATGATTTCGTTGTTAAATATGCTTGTCTAAGTATGTGTGGGGTATCGTTTTGTGTGATTATGATGTTGTAGATTTATAGCTTAACCTTTCCTTGAGATATGTATGGAACATATGCCTATTGATGATCCTGTGTCATTGTGTCGTTCGGCGTGGTTGGATAGGTATTTTCCCTCGTTACTATGTTATTGAGACTAGCTGCATCGTTGAAATTCTAGCATGAATCATATCGTTACTTGGTCGTGAGTATATGTTGGATAAACTGGCCATTCTAGTAAGGTACCTCGACTATATATATACTGTGATTGACCTTCGAGGCTTGTGGTTTGCAACTGTGATTTTGGAACGTGTGTGTGTTGTTCCTTCCACCCGGAGCGTTCGACGGGACGTCTGGGGGTCGATACTAAGGGGTACGGCCACAGAAGTGGACTTGGGTGCGTGTGTGGTTGAACTTCCACCCGGAGTGTCCGACGGGATGTCTGGGGGTCGATACTAAGGGGTAAGGCCGCGGAAGTGGTTTCCCACCCGGAGCGTTCGACGGGGCGTCTGGGGGCCGATACTAAGGGGTACGGTCTCGGGTTACCAGGTGTAGTTTTCATCTTGAGGATGACGTTGATGTTTTCGTTAACTGTGATATTGTCCAGAGTATCACAATGCTTTGTGCTCGGGGTCGAGAGACATTATATATCGAGTCTTGGTGCTTGGCTAGAATGGCATAGGAATAATGTGTTATGTGTAATGTGTCCTTGTAAGTGAACTGAAGTGGATGATCGGGTCGTGGACCCTATGTTTTGTGACCGAATGGTTGGGTCGTGGACCCCGTGTTTCGTTAACGGATTTGCATTTTGGAAAATGAACTTTGGGGTTGTGACCCTAAATGGCTTTCAAGGAATTAAGAACTTTTCACTTTCTAATGTTTTCAAAACTCCCGAGATTTGGAAATGCTTTCAAAGTGCTTATCTTAAGCTTTCTACTTTAAAGACTTGAACTATTTTTAACTAAAAATATCTCGGGAAGTCTTTCGTTGTATTCTCGGAATGTGTTGTGTATGGCTCGTTTTTGCACTTTATACTTGCACTAGCGAAACAGTGGAGTTTTGCTAACCCCCGAGTAATCGGGGGGTGGATATCTGTATTGTGTCCGGTACATGCAGGTTTTCGGGAGCAAGTCACAAGATCGGTACGAGGGATGATGGAAGACGAATGATACTAATCACACGAAGGCCAGTTTTGGGTTAAGTTAGTCGAAGTCCATTGTATTGTCTTTTCCGCTGTCTTATTGTTCGTTGTTGCAAGTATTTTACCCTTGCGTGGGTATGAGTCTGGATGAGTTTATGTATTTTGATTTGTAAGTCAGTGACGAAAGACCAAATCGGTCTATTGGTTCGTTATTTTGATTCGTCGGTATGTAATGTAATCATTTTTTTTGATGTCTAGACAGGTGGATCATCACGGAGAGGGTCTGCGGCGAGTAATATTCGGTTCGATGCGGGGTGTTACATTTATGGTATCGAGCTTAGGTTGCGGAAACCTAGCCGTCGGGTCGATCGTGTATTGTTGGGTCTTGTCTTGTCAGATTGAGTCGGCGATGTCGTGTCGCGACGCGTCGTCTGGGATTTCGGTCGTGATTAGTATCATGGTGCAACCATCATCTTCGTGCGATCTGTGGATGTAAGTCTCCCTACTACATGTTGTACCACGAGTTATACGAGCCGGTGTGATTCTGTGTTAAGTAGTAGTATTTGAAGGTGCATCGTGAGTAAGTGACATATATTTGTCGATTCTCGTTTTGTACTAGAATGAAGAGTGATATTGCTAAATGTATCCTTGTATGAACTGTTTTTCTTGCAAGAGTAACAACCTTGGAATTTTAAGTTTTCGAAAGGCTTTCGGGGAGTCGTAATTTTTTTTAAAATGTTCTCCAAGGGAGGAAAAATTTTGATTTTTGTATGATGACCTCAAGGTCAAAATTTTTGAGGCTTCAACTACCGATATTTCATTTTCATCTCATACTATAAGTTTTCAAAACACGAGTTTTTAACTCAAATAAGGTCTACAAAATATACTCAAGACGTGACTCTTGCTTTTAACTTTTCGATTTTGAATGACAATTGCCTATTGATGGTTGCTCATGAGGTGTTGTAATTATGTGAATCGATGGCTTTGAGATTCGGATATTGTTGTTGTTTATTTGTGACCTTCGATTCTAGTAATGTCATATATATGTTCACAATCATGTTGCTGAAATAGAACCGTTAGCGCACGCTAAGTGTGAGGCTAGCGCGCGCTAATGCAGCATGGGTAGCGCACGCTAAATATTTGTTGTAGCGCGCGTTAGTCAGTCTGGACAGAGGCTATGGAACCGCATTTTTAGCCGTCAGGTCTATGTTTTGCTGCAGTCAATCATCTTCGACGGTATTCAATGTGTGTTGAGCGATGCAAGCATTGTGTGGGAATAAGTGTTAGGACTTTTTGTAGCGCTAGGTGATAATTGATTTTGTTTAAATTATGTACGATGTGTGTGTGTTCGAAACGCCACCACGAAAATTTCATAAAGTTTCGACGATTCGATTAATCGGCGGCTCTGTGCGTACTTTGAAAATTATTTAGAATTGGCGAGCCGGCCTCAGATTCTCAAATAAAACCTCGACGGTATTTGAAAGAGTTGTTTTAAAGTACATGTAGACATTTTGTAAAATATTACCGTCGTTGGTTTTGTGTAGTGTTGAGAGGATTTTCGAAAATGATTTGTGACGTATTGTTGTATTTTCAAATAATCCGAGTACATGATTTCAGAAATCTTTCACATCATAAAATCTTTATTTTCAAAAATCAATACAATTTTTATTTTCAACAATATACTGTGGAAGATAAAGAATCTTACTCGATTTAAAACTTCAAACTCGGGTTTAGAAAAGTTTTCTATACTGAGCCAGTTATCGTGCGTGATCTTGAATCACTCTATAATGATGATGTTAAAAAAAAAATTATATATTGTTTTGCAAGTGATGTCAAATGAGACGGTTAAAGTCCGTCGTTTACGGGTTTTGATGAAACAAACTGAGGTACCAAAAATACTTTCAAGATTTTATTTTGAATAGCGCACAAATCCAAGGATTTCCAAATGAAATCATTTAAAAGGATACCTCGTGGATTTTCTTATTTAGTTGTTATCAATTACCTTATGTGTTATGTCGTGCTGGGTTGGTACTTTAGCATATTATTTTCGCGAAGTTGTGCCATCGTATCGAGTGAGAATCCGCTTAGTATGTATAGGGACAGAGGATACGGTCGTGACCGCGGTATAGTTAGTCGTGGAGATCAGATATGGGACCAAGAGGATATGGCTGGGAAAGTTGCTACTCCAGCACTTCATTCTCGTTGTTTAGGTTTCAGGGACGAAACCTCTTTTAAAGGTGATATGATGTAATATCCGCAAGTTTCGATTTTCGGTAAATTTCTTTTTTTTTGGTAGGAGTCCGTTTTAACGGATCGTCTGTGACCGTTTAGTCCTTCTGTGAATGTTTCATTCTACACTTGTTAACATCCGAGTTCATTTCGGTGTCGTTTTGCTGAGTTCCGTGCTTTTTGGCGACTTTTCCGCATTTGAGATCGATTCTTGCGAATCCCGTTCGAAATTGTTGTTCGTATTTCCCCATAAGTCCGTTTAACCTTGTTAGACGTTTTGTGAAGTTCGGTTTGTTTATACGTTTTCTTATCGTGATGTTTCAGGCGTTTGGGCCATTTTGTAATTTCCCAAAGTTTTGGGGTGGTTGCCTTCGTATCGTCTTTCCCGATCTTCAAGTTATCGGAATCATGTGTCATCTAGAGTTGCTCTGCCTGGATTGTTTCATGTTTTAAGTTTCGGGACGAAACTTATTTTAAGGAGGGTAGAATGTAATACCCGAGATTCTCGGTTCCGGTTATTTTTGAATTTTTTGTCGATTGCGCCGTTCATTTTGTTCTGTTGGCGATTTCTTGAGATTTTCCCCTATGTTGGGTACGGCATGATGTACCGTGTTGTGGTGTTCGTCGGGTACGACTTATCGTTGCGTAAGTCGAGCTAATAGTATGTCTTGCTTTGTTATGTGTTCGTTTTCGATTTGGATCGTTGGTGTTGTCCGTTAGTGTTTCGTTGCATGTTGAATAATTATTGTTTTGTCGAGGAGTATTGTTTTTGTGCATTTAGTCGACTTTGTAAGATCACCATAGGCGCTTATAAAGTCTAAAAATTCTGAAACTTTACAATGTGATAGAGCATCAAATTAGCTTTCCAATGGTTCAAACGGCGAGTCAATCGGAGTCCGGACGAAGGAGTTATGGCCGAAATAGCAAAGACTACACAGTGTGTAATTAGCGCACGCTAAATACATATATTAGCGCGCGCTAACGGATCTGGCAGAGGGTTCTGGACTGCATTTTACAGCCGTTAGCGCACGCTACACATACCTTAGCGTGCGCTAACTATTGACAGTATATATAAGACTGCAGAGGTCAACTTTCGTCATTTCTTCCTCCCCTTTCTTCCTTCCGGCGATCTAGACGATCTTGAGGGAGTATAAGCATGGATTTTGGCCTGATATCATCACCCATCAATATCTTTGAGTTCCTAGTACGGATTTAACAACATCCCAACAGCTTTCGCCATTTTAATGCAGGTATTTTCTTCTTAAAACCCTACTTTCGGGATAATTTGGGGTTTATCATGATTTCATGATTCCAATCCGAGATTGTTGATTCCCTTGTTGTTATCTAGTCTTGTTTATCTTAACCCCCAGTTTGGAGTTTCGTTTTCATGTTTTTATCGGGTTGATTTATGTTCTTGAGATATTTTGGGGGTTTTCTTTTGATTTCAATTCTGGGCCGATTATGATGAATTGGTCATGTAATTCTTGTTGTATTGGTTGTAATCTACGGATTAGTAACTCGTTTATCGACTTCATCTCACCCGGAACATGATTTTGGCTTTCTTGGAACGAACCCTTGAACCCTTGTAGTTTCTTAGTGTCGATTGAGATTTCGTTTAGTGTTGTTGATTCGTAGCGGTGTTATTCTCGTGGTGATTGTGTTGTTATTGATTTCTCGTGAAGGTGGTCGGTTTTTGGGGCTGTTTCGGGGCTATTTTGGGGCTGTTTCGGGGCTGTTTTGGGGCTGTTTCGGCCGGGCTGTTTCGGGACTGTTTTGGGGCTGTTTCGGCCGGGCTGTTTCGGCCGGGCTGTTTCGGGACTGTTTTGGGGATGTTTCGGCCGATCCGCTTTCGTCGGAGTATTCACAAATTGATTTCGAGGCAAGTATCTTGCCCATACATTACGTGTTTTGTGGATATGTTAGTTGGTAATTTTCGATACGTGATTTATGAATGTCTATAATTAACTTTCAAAGGAATTGATATGCTTTTCAATACTTCCTTAAAAGATGACTCGTATGATTTCGTTGTTAAATATGCTTGTCTAAGTATGTGTGGGGTATCGTTTTGTGTGATTATGACGTTGTAGATTTATAGCTTAACCTTTCCTTGAGATATGTATGGAACATATGCCTATTGATGATCCTGTGTCATTGTGTCGTTCGGCGTGGATGGATAGGTATTTTCCCTCGTTACTATGTTATTGGTACTAGCTGCATCGTTGAAATTCTAGCATGAATCATATCGTTACTTGGTCGTGAGTATATGTTGGATAAACTGGCCATTCTAGTAAGGTACCTCGACTATATATATACTGTGATTGACCTTCGAGGCTTGTGGTTTGCAACTGTGATTTTGGAACGTGTGTGTGTGTTGTTTCTTCCACCCGGAGCGTTCGACGGGACGTCTGGGGGTCGATACTAAGGGGTACGGCCACAGAAGTGGACTTGGGTGCGTGTGTGGTTGAACTTCCACCCGGAGTGTCCGACGGGATGTCTGGGGGTCGATACTAAGGGGTAAGGCCGCGGAAGTGGTTTCCCACCCGGAGCGTTCGACGGGGCGTCTGGGGGCCGATACTAAGGGGTACGGTCTCGGGTTACCAGGTGTAGTTTTCATCTTGAGGATGACGTTGATGTTTTCGTTAACTGTGATATTGTCCAGAGTATCACAATGCTTTGTGCTCGGGGTCGAGAGACATTATATATCGAGTCTTGGTGCTTGGCTAGAATGGCATAGGAATAATGTGTTATGTGTAATGTGTCCTTGTAAGTGAACTGAAGTGGATGATCGGGTCGTGGACCCTATGTTTTGTGACCCGAATGGTTGGGTCGTGGACCCCGTGTTTCGTTAACGGATTTGCATTTTGGAAAATGAACTTTGGGGTTGTGACCCTAAATGGCTTTCAAGGAATTAAGAACTTTTCACTTTCTAATGTTTTCAAAACTCCCGAGATTTGGAAATGCTTTCAAAGTGCTTACTGGCTTCGTTTCTACTTTAAAGACTTGAACTATTTTTAACTAAAAATATCTCGGGAAGTCTTTCGTTGTATTCTCGGAATGTGTTGTGTATGGCTCGTTTTTGCACTTTATACTTGCACTAGCAAAACAGTGGAGTTTTGCTAACCCCGATGTCGGGGTGGATATCTGTATTGTGTCCAGGTACATGCAGGTTTTCGGGATCAAGTCACAAGATCGGTACGAGGGATGATGGAAGACGAATGATACTAATCACACGAAGGCCAGTTTTGGGTTAAGTTAGTCGAAGTCCATTGTATTGTCTTTTCCGCTGTCTTATTGTTCGTTGTTGCAAGTATTTTACCCTTGCGTGGGTATGAGTCTGGATGAGTTTATGTATTTTGATTTGTAAGTCAGTGACGAAAGACCAAATCGGTCTATTGGTTCGTTATTTTGATTCGTCGGTATGTAATGTAATGTGTTGTTTTGATGTCTAGCCTGGTGGATCCTCACGGAGAGGGTCTGCGGCATGTAATATTCCCGGTTCGATCTGGGGGTGTTACATTTATCGAATGAACTATTACCAAATGGTCGGAATTTGGGTGTATTTTTACGGATTTTTACTTAGTTTTGGGTGCCCAATTTTCGTCACCGGAAAATTATTTCAGAATCGGACGAATTTCTACCACAGTGCTTCTATATGTGATATAAGATTGTTCACGCGGTCTTTCTCGAATGAACTATCACCAAATGGTTGTAATTTGGGTGTCTTTTTACGGTTTTATACTTAGTTTTAGGCGTCCAATTTTTGTCAATGGAAAATTATTTCAGAATCGGACGAATTTCTACCACAGTGCTTCTATATGTGATATAAGATTGTTCACGTGGTCTTTCTCGAATGAACTATCACCAAATGGTCGGAATTTGGGTGTCTTTTTACGGTTTTATACTTAGTTTTGGGCGCCCAATTTTCGTCACCGGAAAATTATTTCAGAATCGGACGAATTTCTACCACAGTTGTAATATCCGGAATTTCTACTACTGTTGTTTGATATTATTTTATCCGAGTTATATTGTACAGCATGGAATCTGTACAGTAGGGATAAAATAAATGAAGGACTGAGATGTCAGTATTGGTATAATTGTCGTATTTGGTCGACAATTGTATTTGAGGATATAATGTGTTGAGTAAGGTATATTTGATATGTCGTATGTTCGTATTTGATATGTCGAGATGTTGGACAAGGATAGCTGAAAATGGCTAAGTATAGCGTTATTAGCGCACGCTGATATTCATGCATAGCGCACGCTATCGTGCAGGATTAGCGCACGCTACGTTCATAGGTTAGCGTACGCTAATGCAGATCAGCTCAGAAGGAACCTACGCGTGGACCAGGCCACTTTCGGCGCACGTTCTGATAAGTCAACGGATGTTGTAATGTAGTGTTAGCGCACGCTAATGCATGTTGATTAGCGCACGCTAACTATATATCGGTCAACAGGGAATCTTGGCTTTATTGGTTGATTTCGGCTTGTGGGGTCATGAGCATCTTCGTGGTAGGTGTAGACTGTAGCAAGTCAACTGGCATTAGCGCACGCTAAGGTAAATGACTTGCGTACGCTAAGCAGGATGATTTACGTACGTTAATGCATGGGCATTACGTACGTAAGTTAGTTTACGAAGCAAGACAGTAGCCTCTGGGCTTCGATAGCGCACGCTAACAAAGTCAGTTAGCGCACGCTAAGGCGGTAGCGCACGCTAAACATGAGATGTTAGCGCACGCTAATAATGAATATTATAAAAAGGGGCAGAAGGGTGTTATTAAGCATTTCGTCCATTCCTTCCTTGCAACCGAGAGAGAGAGTTTTTAGAGAGAAGTTTGAGGTCCCAAACACTGAGAGATGATAATCTTTAACAAAGATTAAGCTGAGGAACTTGGATTAAAGTCTTGTTCTTGAAATTATTGATGATTCTTGGAATGAAGTTGATTGTTCTCCTTCATGATTCGCCTATCAAGGTAATAGTTCTTCACTTTTGGATTTCGTTTGGATTGATTATTGATGTTCTTGAGTTGATGATTATCATATATTCGAGTGATGAGCATGACAACGAATTGGATTATCGTACTAAGTTAGTGTTGTTATCAATATATGAGTATTGATATGTTTCGTATGGTTTTGGATGGAATTCAAGAGATATGTTGATGTAATTCCCTTCTTCAATTCGGATTTTTGATGTTTTGTCGTTGGTTGCTTCGTATGGTAACGATTATGGTGGTGCTATTGTGATTCTTGAAGTTATAGGAATTGTATGTCGAAGAACATGATGAATAAGGATTTTTAGATGTTAGAACACATCGGATTTTGTCATTTTATGGATCATGAACGTGAATTCGGATAATTCGTGTTCTTGAAGAACTATTGAATTATATGTCATGATTGTTATGAAATCCTTAATATCGAGATGAGTTGATCATTGACATGATGGAAGTGTTAGACGATGCTTGAAATGCATGTCGCTGCACAGCATTAGCGCACGCTAAGCTTACTGGCTAGCGCACGCTAACGGGAGTAACTTAGCGCACGCTACGTTATGCGTTTAACGTGCGCTAAGTAGGCAGACAGTGCAGTATTTTTGTGTTTTGATTATGAATTCGTGATGGTTTGACTTGGTTTGTTCTGACTGTGTTTATTCGAGGTTGTGTTGAACCGTTGAGTTTGATTAGTTAGTTTTGTCGGTTGTTGATTGTTATCGGATATGTGTTATTTGATTTCTTCGATAGGTTGAGATTATTGATCGGTGATTATAACCGGATGTTGCGGTCGTGTTCGAGTATGTCCATTGTATTGCTTTTGATCGGGGCTGAGGAGCTCGTAGACAAAGGCAATGTGTTCGGTAGCAGCTTCGTGGTATCGGTATCGACGCAAGTTATTACTTGCTCAGTTATAATATATAATGAATGGTTTCAGTTTCATTTTGTTTATAATGCATATAGCGATGATTATTATTGTGAACTCTGGGTATTTGGATCGTATATCGTTCTTCCGATTCTGGGAGGTAAATCATAATGTATATGCTTTATCTCGGTTATTGGTATGTTTGGGTATCGAGGTTATGTTGTGATAAAGGCGAGGATATGAGTATCTATAGTTCATTGTACGTTTGGATCGCCGAGCATTGAGGATAATTACCGGTGATGATTTGACATCGAGATTGCTCCTGAAGGACTTGGGACAAGTATCTTACATCGGTTCGGTTAGTATTAGTGATTTGATCATGCATATTGTCCTTCATGTTGTTGAACATGAGGTCGTCTTAGTTGATTTGTCATATTGTCGTTCATGTTGCGTTGTTCATGTTGATGAACATATTGTTTTGCATATGTGTATGCATATTGTGTTTGTAATACCCGAGATCCTTGTTCCAGATTCGTTGAGTTTTTGGGGTTTTATCGGATTGTTATTGTCCTCATCGTTGGAATTTGGTGTCATGTTTATGTGTGCCTTGTTGGGACGTGTGTTTGGAGGCGTTTCAGATCACTATGTGAGTTTCTGGGTTTTTGTGGTGTAGCGCACGCTAATGCTTGTGGCATAGCGCACGCTACGGCGTTGGGGTTAGCGCACGCTACCAGATGTGTAGCGCACGCTAACTGGCAGTCCAGGAACTACTGGACTGGGACTGTGGCTTTGTTAGCGCACGCTAAGGTCGATAACTAGCGCCGCGATATCGGCCTTAGCGCACGCTCTTCCTTCTTTCTAGCGCGCTGCTCGGTAAATCTGAGTCTGTCCGAGGGCCACTGGCCGACCGTGACTTCGTTAGCGCACGCTACACTCATGGGGCTAGCGCACGCTAACGGTGTTATATGCGGAATGTTACGGCGTTGACCTCGTTAGCGCGCTAATGCGGTCTAGTTAGCGCACGCTAATAAGCATCGATATAAATCTTGGGCAGCTTCACCGTCATTTCTCTCCCTTCTTCATCCTTTCCGACGGGAGTGAGCTCCAGGTGATTTTCAGCGATCTTCTTCGTCAAGCTTCATTTTGGAACGGATTTGTAGGTGTTTAACAACACCAAATCATCTTCTTGATCCAAATCAAGGTAATCTCTTCTTAGAACCCTAGTTCTTGAATTTTGGGGGGTTTCTCCTTAGTTCTTCGATTTAATCCGAGGATGATGAATCGATGGTGAAATTATTGTTGTCTTGGCCATGATCTTCGGATTTTGAACTCATTCATGATTTTATATCACGCGGAACATAGTTCTTGATTTCTTGGAGACACACTTAGATCCTTGTTGTTTTTAGGATCGATTCGGATTCCGTTTAGTGTTATTGACTCGTGTTAGTGTTATTTTCGTAGTTCTCGTGGAGTTGTCGAGTTCTTGGTCGGTTTGGAAGTTCGAGGGCTGCCCAACCTCATCCGTTCGTTGTCCGGTGTTTCGTGGTATCGAGGCCTTGTGATTCGTCGTATTTGTTCGCTCGCGGATTTGAGGCAAGTATCTTGCCTATACACTTCATATTTCGTAGTGGTTATAGTCGGTAATTGACTAGGTGTGCAATTGAATTATTTTTAATGAACTTATAAAAGAATCGGTATATTCTCGATAAAGGTTTTCTATAAAATCTACTTATGTGTTTGTGAACGATTGTGTGGTCGAGGATATATACTAGTGGTGTGCTTTGGAATATCTTCTTTACGTTTGGTATCGTTGTGCGTGATTATGTTGATAGTGGACTTAAGGTTATGTCTTTCTGACAAGAAGTGTGTATATATGTGTGGACGTGTGTACTATTGATGAGTTTGTGATGATGTGTGATGTGAGTATGTGTCGGGTGTCGTGGCCATTCTTAGCAAGTACCTTGATTTACAGTTGAAGTACTTCGGGGGAATATGTTTTTGAATCATGATTTTGTGAAAGTGGTAATTTGAAAATGTGGTTTGTGCCATGTGGTTACGAGAGTGTGTGAACCGAGTAAAACCGGTGAGGGTCCCACAGGTCGGTGAGGCTGCGTATCCCTACGGATCACTCGGTGGGCTATACACTGGGGAGGGCTGACGAGGTGTCTCTGGGGTGTGTATCTTCTTTGAGAGGTACAGGGCCAGTATAGCTCGGGAGGTTATTTTGTGATATGGCACGATGTTGTTTTCGATAATTGTGATATGTCCGGAGTATCACATATGCAAATTCCCAAAGTGAGATACATCATATGTAAGGTCTTGGTACTTGGCTAAAATGGCACCGGTATAAGCGTCGTACATTATTTGCTTCATGGTTGCGATATTTTTGGCATAAGGATACGGGCCCCGTGATTGCTTCCGTACATTGTGGTTTGGTTATGTATCGAGTGTGACCGTTGTGTTATTCACTCGAGTATGGGATATGGATGTTTTGGGTCGTGGACCTTGTGTTTGTGACCAGATTGGTATCTTTGAGTAAAAACAATTCTTTGGCCCGTGTCCCTATGTGGTTTGTCGAGTTAAAGATTTATTAGCCCAGAAATGTCTTTCTAAAACTCCCGAGACTTTTAAATGCTTTTCAAAGAGCCTGCGTGTCTCATTCCAATTTTTCATGGTTTGAACTATTTTATTCAATGAAATATCTCGGGAAATTTTCATTGGGTTGAATTGTGGAATTAATCAAGTTTTTATATTCTTGGAATATGTTGTGTATAGCTCGTATTTGCACTTTATACTTGCACTAGCAAAACAGTGGAGTTTTGCTAACCCCCGAGTATTCGGGGGGTGGATGTCTGTATTGCGTCCAGGTACTTGCAGGTTGCTGGGGAGCGAACCACAGGATCGGTACGAAGGATGATGGAAGACGACCATGCTAATCACATGAAGGTCGTGTTGGGTATTTGGTGAAGTCTTATTGTTTTGTCTTTTTGTTGGGGTATTGTCTAATTTTCGGGAAGTATTAATGTATCCTAACCCCTGCGTGGGTACGAGTTAGAAAAAGGAGTTTTGTATGTTCGATGTAAGAATTTTTGGTATAAGACCAAATCGGTCTAATGGTTCATTACTTAGCCATATCGGCTATCAATGTGATGTATTGTTTTCGTATTTAGCCTGGTAGATCCTCATGGAGAGGGTGCGGCTGTAATATTCCCAAGTGGTTTGGGGTGTTACGAATATGGTATCGAGCTTAGGTTGCGGAAACCTAGGCTATCGGGTCGATCGGGTATTGTCGTGTCTTGTTACGCCAGTTGTGTCTGTCTAAGTCGTGTCGCGACGCGTCGTCTGGAGGTCGGTAGTGATTAGTATCAAGGTGCAACCATCATCTTCGTGCGATCTGTGGATGTAAGTCTCCCCACTATAATATTGTGTCTCGTATTATACGGGCTTGGGTGATATTTGTGTTAGGTTGATGAGTTAAATGTGAATCATGAATATGTCCTTCATGTTTGTTTGATTTTTGTAATGTGCCGGTATATGTGTATATACATCCTTGTATAAATTGTTTTACAAGAAGTAATGTTTTGGTGTGGTTACACTAGCTAAGTTCATCAATGTGATACTTTAAATGTTCTAAATGTTCTTGGGTAGTCACGTAAAATTTATTTTAAAACATCTTTCAAGAAAGGAAAAGCTTGATTTTCGTGTTATGACCTCGAGGCCAAACATTTTGAGAATTCAGACTACTTATATTTTTTTCCATTTTTATATTGCAAGTTTCAAAAATTTAATTTTAAACTCATTTGAGGTCTACTAAAAACTTACTTGAAACGTGACTCTCGCTTTTAAACTTTTTGGTTCCATGTATTTCGTTAAAAAGGTACGTGATGAAGATGTTGTTGTTATTCAAATTGTAATGCTCCGAGTTGTGATTAGAGTGGTGGTGTGAACGCTGAGTCGTTCAGTATGCACTCATCGAGATAGATCTCTTGACCGAGAGGTGAAGACTCGGTTTGGCACGTTGTTTAACTTCTGACGGTTAAGTGTGTGATGTTATAATTATGGGAACCGTTGGCATTTGGATTTGTACGATGTTGTTTGTTTGTAACCTCCAGTCTAGCACCGTTGGTAGGTGAGTATGGTTGTGTTGCCAACTTGCAGAGTCGGCACACACCATATTTTGTTGTGGAACGTGCTTTACAGTGGGCAAAAGTTTTAGACTTGTATTTTTCGTTATGTCTAACCCTTGCAATCGATCACTTGTGAGTGTTTTCCGTGTGTGCATTGATATTGTTGTGTGATTATGTAACTTTTGTTGCGTTAAATTTTCTTGATTACTATGCCGAGAGGCAGAGACCTTGGTCGCAACCGTGGTACGAATGACCACGGGGATCAGGCGCGGGATCGAGAGAATATTGTTGGGAACGATATTGATGTGGATGTTGCTACTGTATTGCAACAAGTAGCAGCACAGATAACTCAGTTGACCAAGGCGATTGAACGCAATGCTGATATGATTCAGAAGGTCTGGACAAATCTATGGTTCTAAGAGGAAATTCGTATGAGTCCCCCTCGATTCGTTGGTGCGACAGATGCACTGGGCTGGGATGGTTGGCTTCTTCAGTTGCAAAAGATATCCGAGGCCATGGATTGTAACACCCCAAACTAGGCGGATAATACAGTGCCGTAGATCCCCGACTGGGACCCACCAGGCAAATGAAAATGAATGAATTACACAAGATAAATGTAGTACCGAACCACATTATATTACCAAATACTCCGATGAGGAGTTTAAGTACAACACACCAGGACAATACCGAATACTAGTGTATTTTATGTGAAGATAAAATACACCACCCTGAATAAATAAACATTTCAAACGGAATTTTGCAGCGGAAAATACAAATGACTGAAATGACTGAAACTGACTGAAACAAACGAAATGATTGGGGCCCCCTACTAGTATCACTGGGACTCGTCGCCGTCAACATGCTCTTCCCATGCCTTTGCCTTGCCGTGACCTGAAAACAAAATCCCCTAACGGGGTCAGTTACACAGAACAACAATCCTCAAGGGTTGAAATTACACAATCATGAATTAACTGAAGTTATGAAATATTCTTAATTATGAATTACGCTGAAGAGGAGTACCATAGTACGCCCGTAATGTTCTGTGCAAGTGTACAACACCCGTCCGTGTACCTAATTAGTCTCACGAGACAATATGACTCGTGTGCACGGTCTAATGTATCGGTGAACCCAATACAATAACCATCGTGTGCCCGACTAAAAATTCCACACAGACACACCCGGCCACGCAATATGAACCCAGAAGGTCACATGAACGAGAATGACCATAATGAACGTCAATGAATAATTAATTAGACAAGGATAAAATGACTCACCGTTATGAAAGTAATAGCGACGTGATTGATAATCCAATGAAATGATTTGGAACCGTCGTTCCTCGTGAATGAAATTATTATTCGACAATTACAAATCTCAAAATGATTATAATTATGATGACTGAATTATGATTATGAACAATCAACAACGAAAGGAATGAGTATCCTTTTAACCGAGTAAGATTTAACTTACTTAACAACAATGAAGAATGTCCGTCCACGAACAACGTCCTAACCAAGATACCGGTCGCTCGAACAACCTTAATTCATTACAATTACCAACAATCCGATTAATAACGAATTAAACACGAATAAAACGAGCTCAAGACGTCGATACGATTAAACCAAGTTCATCGGGGCATTAAATCGAACACTTTGAGGCCAACTTTGATTGTATACAACTAAACCTCAATAATATCAACTTCAAATCCCCAAGAAGTGTTTCAAATCAACAAAACATCTCCAATACGATCAATAATCCGTTATGATTATCCAACGTGATTATAACAACAATTAGTTGAAAATCCCCAATTCCAACTCGATTTCCAAAGTGTTCTTGAATAATCCCTCAATAATCCAATGAATCCTTATACAAACTCATAATCATATACATATCCCTTCATATATCATGATTATAACGTCCAAAACATCCTATTTCAACACAAAATCGAAGTCCAAAGAGTTGAAGGAATTACCTCTTGATGATCCAAGTGCTTCAATCCAAAGAATACGCGTTAGATTGATTATCCGGGCTTCACGATCGAAAGGAGATGAAGAAAATCAAACACCCAAATGATTTGTGAAGGAAAAACCCTCCCTCAAGCCTTATCTCTCGGTTGAAGGTGAAGAAAATGCAGAAAATGGGTGAAATGATGAAAAAATGAATTTATAGGGGTTGGTGCTGCCGGACACGGCCCGTGCCGATCGGCACGGTCGTGTCGCACGGCTGGCCGACGATTGGCGGCAGTGACTCGACCGTGTCCGGATCGACACGGTCGCGGCGAGGGCCTTCCGGCGACCGCCGCGGCGACTTCGGCATGACTCGGCCGTGTCACGGGACACGGTGGGCGTGTCGGCGATCGTTCGAGCTTATCCGGAAGAGTACGGCACGGGCCGTGTCGGACGACACGGTCGAGCCCGGTCGGCGTAAACTTCGCATTTTCCGGACGAAATGCACGGCACGGCGTGTCGGACGACACGGCCGAGTTCGGTCGGCGTGATCGCCAAAAAAAACGACCATAACTCTCTCGTCCGGACTCCGATTGACTCACCGTTTGAACCATTGGAAAGCTAACTCGATGCTCTATAATATTGCAAAGATTTAGAATTTTTGGAGTTACCAAAAATTAATGGTGATCTAACAAAGTCGAACTCATATGAGGAAAGTTGAAGCGATGAATAATAACGATACTCAACTCGAAGTTTATACGAGCGGTGAACACGGTGAATGAACATGATTGATGAATGATTATAATTGAGTGAAAATACACGAGTGACAATTACAGGTGATAATTCTTGAATGAAAATGAATGAATTACAACCGGGTATTACATACTCCCCCTTAAAAGAGTTTCGTCCGAAACTAAGGGTCAAACAACTTGGGATAACTCTCCCGCATAATCTCCTCGGTTTCCCAAGTGGCCTCTTCGACTCCATGTCTGGACCACCGAATCTTGACCAAAGGAATCGACTTATTTCTCAACTGTTTGATTCGCCGCTCTAAAACTCGTATAGGACGCTCCTCATATGATTGATCGTCGGCGATCTCGATTTCGTCGAACCGCAGATGTGACTCGGGTCGGCAACATACTTCATGGCGAGAGACATGAAACACATTATGAATTCGGCTCGGGGCGGAGGTAAAGCCAATCGATAAGCTAACTCGCCTACTCGATCCAAAATTTCAAACGGTCCAATGAATCTCGGACTCAACTTCCCCGTTTTCGAAGCGGAAAATACCTCGACTCGGGGATACCTTGACCAAGACGTGGTCACCCGTCTCGAACTCTAGTGGTCGACGACGATTATACGCATATGATTTACGCCGACTCGAAATGTCAACATACGACTCTTGATCAAAGCTACCTTCTCCCGGGCGGCTATAAGCATATCGGGTTCGGTGCCGATTGATTCTGACAAGTCATCCCAACACAAGGGAGATCGACAACGACGACCGTACAAGGCCTCGTAAGGTGCCATCTTAATGGAAGCATGCCAACTATTATTATACGTGAACTCGATCAATGGTAGTTGGGCTTCCCAATCGTCCTTCCAATCGAGGACGCATGCCCTCAACATGTCCTCTAATGTCTGTATAGTCCTCTCGATTGTCCGTCGTTTGAGGATGAAAGGCGGTACTGAGATTGAGCTGAGTTCCCATAGCACGGTGAACTGATTTCCAAAAATGAGATACAAATCGTCCGTCACGATCGGAAACGATACTCTTAGGAGTACCGTGCAGTCTTACTATCTCCTTGATGAATAACTGGGCCAGTCTCTCGGGACCCCACGTATCCTTGATCTCAAGGAAATGAGCTGATTTAGTTAAACGGTCCACAATCACCCAGATCGTATTCATGCCACGACGACTCGTCGGCAAACTCGTGATGAAATCCATAGAAATGTCTTCCCACTTCCACTCTGGAATAGGGAGAGGTTTCAGCATACCCGCCGGTCGCTGATGTTCAATCTTGACTTGTTGGCAAGTTAAGCATCTCGAAACAAATTCCGCGACTTCTCGCTTCATATTACTCCACCAGTAATTTTGTTTCAAGTCCTTATACATCTTGCTAGACCCGGATGAACAGAATAAGGGGTAGCATGAGCTTCTCTCAAAATCGAGTTTTTCAACTCGTCATTCGCACACGCACAACCGGTTCTTAAACCTCAAAAGTCCATCCTCGTGGACCACGAATCGAGGGCTCTCCCTGAACCACATCCTCACGAATGCGCAACAATGCCGGGTCCGAACCCGATTCTCCCGATTGCATCCTCAAGAGATGATGAAATCTCTAACATACAAAGCTGTCCCCGAACTCGTTGAAGCCGGACCTCGATCTCGGGTCTAAGGAATTCTGTTGGAGCTCCTTCGAATTGTTAAACGAGCAAGCATCTGCTCTGAATGGACTTACGACTCAAGGCGTCGGCGACAACGTTCGCCTTGCCCGGGTGGTAAAGGATCTCAATATCATAATCCTTGATTAGTTCTAACCACCGCCTCTGTCGCATATTTAATTCCTTCTGAGTAAATATATACTTTAGACTTTTATGATCGGTGAATATCTGACAAGTGACGCCATAAAGGTAATGACGCCAAATCTTCAAAGCGAACACCACGGCTGCTAGCTCAAGGTCGTGTGTCGGATAATTAACCTCGTAAGGTCTCAACTGCCGTGAAGCATAGGCAATAACCTTCCCGTTCTGCATGAGTACACATCCGAGACCCTGTCCGGACGCATCACTATAAACCACAAATCCCTCCGTCCCTTGCGGCAAGGAAAGTACAGTCCGACATTAACCGGCTCTTGAGTTCTTGAAACTCGGTGACACGCGTCGGACCACGTGTATTTCTTATCCTTCCGCAAAAGGTTCGTCAATGGTTGAGCAATTTTGGAAAATCCTTCCACAAACCTCCGATAATAACCGGCTAATCCGAGAAAGCTTCGGATTTCCTTAACATTCTTCGGAGGTAACCAATTCTGGATAGCCTCCGTCTTCTGAGGATCAACACGCACTCCATCTGATGAAATTACATGTCAGAAACGTCACTCGGACATCCAAAACTCACATTTGGAAAACTTCCCATAAAGTTGTTCTCGTCTCAACACGTCGAGCACTTGATGAAGGTGAAACTCGTGTTCCTCTCGGTCACGAGAATAAATCAAAATGTCATCGATGAAGACAACAACAAACCGATCCAGAAAGTCGATGAAGACCCGATTCATTAACTCCATGAATACCGCAGGTGCATTAGTCAATCCGAACGGCATAACCACAAACTCATAATGACCATAACGTGTTCGAAACGCCGTCCTAGCGATATCCGACTCTCGAATCCGCAACTGATGATATCCAGATCTTAAGTCGATCTTGGAAAATACTGAAGCTCCCTGAAGTTGATCCAAAAGGTCATCGATACGGGGTAAGGGATACTTATTCTTGATTGTTACCTTATTCAACTCCCGATAATCGATACACAAGCGAAAAGAACCATCCTTCTTTTTGACGAACAGCACTGGTGCTCCCCACGGGGACGCACTCGGTCGGATATAACCTTTCTCGAACAATTCCTCAAGTTGACTCTTCAACTCTCGCATTTGGTCGGGGCCATTCGATGCAGTGCCTTCGATATCGGGGACGTGCGGGCTCCAACTCAATCGTGAATTCCACATCTCTCTGTGGAGGCAAACCGAGTAACTCGTGCGGAAATACATCGGCATATTCCCTTACTACGGAATATCCGACAACATTCTTGATGATTCCTCGGTTTTGGTCATATAGCACCAATAACCGACACATCCCCGATCGAGTAATCGCCTTTGCTTTCATCAAATTAATGACCTTACGAGCAGTAGGGATTACCTCCTGAAATACACATTCAACCCCATAAATGCGAAATGATAGTAATCATACGCTTACGGACACTAATGATGGCATCATGACGATCCATCCAATCAATACCCAAGATGACGTCGTCTCTCGGCAAATCTACGACGATAAGGTTCGCTGGCCATACACGACCATGGCCCGAATAGGACAATCCTGAATCTCACGATTTCGATGATTCGTCTACCATCGGGTAGACCAATGACATAAGGCTCACAACTAGTAGCACTACCCAGGCGTAGTCTACTCAAACATGATTCGGAAATGAATGAATGCGATGCACCGGTATCAAAAAGGGTACACACAGGTTGAGATAGAATATCGAGTGTACACGAGATCATTTGGGCCTCGGGATCATCGGTCTTCTTCATCTCATAAATCCGGGGTTTGCTAGTCCCAGACCGACGCTCCGTCTGGCGACTATAGGCTCCACCTTTAGTCGCTCTGTCGTTTTAAACGACGCCGATTGAGTGGCTTTGATTAACGGCCGACTGTTTGGGCTGAGATGACGCTGAGTAGGTTTGGAGTCCCTACGGCAAAACGGGCCTTATGCCCGGCAATCCCACAATTATGACACGTGATCGTCTGTCTCGGACACTTGGTCTTGAGGTGACCAAGTTCCCCATGATTATAACGGTGATGGCGGGCGGCGCTCGAGACTGTGATTCCGCGGGTTTAGACGACACGGGAGGTCGTTCGAGAAAAGCGGAGCCCGCACGGGGTTTCTTGAAAGTTGTCGACCGCCTTGGTGATTTCGATTCTTCGATTTCTTGCTAGCGACGAAGGTTCTTTGCTTAGCAATCTCTTTAGCGATAGCTCATAGGTGAGAGCTTTCTCGATGAATTCGGCCAACGAGGTGCAATTATGATTAAGTGGCGAAGTCTCATACGGGGTTTGACCTCTTCTGAAATACTTGATCTTGTCCGCTTCGAGTGAATGATAGATGAGGCGAACGGAAGAAGTTCTGAAATTTTTCGGCAATGGCGAGAACATCATTATCCGCCGAAAGGTCGGGAGTGAGTAATTCCGACAACTTGGCCTCCCGAGTGGGGCCGGATAGTACCTCTCCATCATGAGAGTCTTGAACCGATCCCAAGTACAAGATCCTTCGGTGGGCTTCAACGATAACCACCAAGAATGTGCGCTCTTACC
This sequence comes from Orobanche coerulescens, assembly GCA_033398695.1. Taxonomy (NCBI): domain Eukaryota; kingdom Viridiplantae; phylum Streptophyta; class Magnoliopsida; order Lamiales; family Orobanchaceae; genus Orobanche; species Orobanche coerulescens. The sequence goes on along the minus strand of JAWKAU010000350.1, from coordinate 27,609 downwards.
CGGGTAGTAGTCGCAATGAAACTTTGTGTCCTTAGGACACTCCACCATAGCAAACAACTTCTCGAAATGTTCGAGCCAATGAATAATATCTGCCGGCTCGAGGCAGGCCCTCGAAAGTCGGTGGCCTCGCGAGAGATGTCGCCGATGATATTGCTCACATTCCTCTCTTGCCTCGGAGGTGGCGGCGGAGAACTGTTGATTTTGAGTAGTGGAGTTATGCATCGTCTCCATTAGTTGTGTCATCGAGTCATCTGGGCCATCATGCCTGCATAAAGGCGAGTGGATCGATCCGAACACCTTCGACCGAGCGGTGTCCCTAGTACGACTCACGATAGAGAATGATCACGTCCAGGTGAATGAGTAGCGGCGTCGCTACTAGATGAATTAGCATTATTTCTCGCATTTGCACGTGTATTCGCACGAGTTCTCGGGATTCCGCCCGCTCCACGGCCTCGTCCTCCTCGTCCTCTGCGACTCTTTCCATCTTGAAGTAGGAAAGTCACATGATGATTATATTTCCCGCATGAATATCATGTTATGATTATATTATGAAATGATGAAAATGAGCATACACGCTCCAATACGGCGATTACATGAATGATTAGCGGCGTGACATGATTATACGATGAAGTTCTTGAAATGATTATCTTGAATGAGTTAACAAGATTAATGATTTGATCTTTCAAATCAACAACCGAATAATGAAATGAATTGAGTGATTAATGAGTCAACTCGACCGTTCTGATCAAAGTGACAATGATGATTGAGGATTGTTAACTGATGAATTATGAATGAATGATTAATGCCAGAAATTATACCATGGCATTAGAAATCTTACAGTTCTTGGTCTGATTGGCTCGGCATTTGCACAGGTCACACGTGACGCGAAAGTCCAATGATACTAGTCCGATGACGATGATTTCAAACGAGACATGACTTGGAGGGTAGTATTCAAAACCACGCTCCGATACCAACTCTGTAACACCCCAAACTAGGCGGATATTACAGTCTTAGTAGATCCCCGTAGGACCCACCAGGCAAATGAAAATGAATGAATTACACAAGATAAATGTAGTACCGAACCACATTATATTACCAAATACTCCGATGAGGAGTTTAAGTACAACACACCAGGACAATACCGAATACTAGTGTATTTTATGTGAAGATAAAATACACCACCCTGAATAAATAAACATTTCAAACGGAATTTTGCAGCGGAAAATACAAATGACTGAAATGACTGAAACTGACTGAAACAAACGAAATGATTGGGGCCCCCTACTAGTATCACTGGGACTCGTCGCCGTCAACATGCTCTTCCCATGCCTTTGCCTTGCCGTGACCTGAAAACAAAATCCCCTAACGGGGTCAGTTACACAGAACAACAATCCTCAAGGGTTGAAATTACACAATCATGAATTAACTGAAGTTATGAAATATTCTTAATTATGAATTACGCTGAAGAGGAGTACCATAGTACGCCCGTAATGTTATGTGCAAGTGTACAACACCCGTCCGTGTACCTAATTAGTCTCACGAGACAATATGACTCGTGTGCACGGTCTAATGTATCGGTGAACCCAATACAATAACCATCGTGTGCCCGACTAAAAATTCCACACAGACACACCCGGCCACGCAATATGAACCCAGAAGGTCACATGAGCGAGAATGACCATAATGAGCGTCAATGAATAATTAATTAGACAAGGATAAAATGACTCACCGTTATGAAAGTAATAGCGACGTGATTGATAATCCAATGAAATGATTTGGAACCGTCGTTCCTCGTGAATGAAATTATTATTCGACAATTACAAATCTCAAAATGATTATAATTATGATGATGAATTATGATTATGAACAATCAACAACGAAAGGAATGAGTATCCTTTTAACCGAGTAAGATTTAACTTACTTAACAACAATGAAGAATGTCCGTCCACGAACAACGTCCTAACCAAGATACCGGTCGCTCGAACAACCTTAATTCATTACAATTACCAACAATCCGATTAATAACGAATTAAACACGAATAAAACGAGCTCAAGACGTCGATACGATTAAACCAAGTTCATCGGGGCATTAAATCGAACACTTTGAGGCCAACTTTGATTGTATACAACTAAACCTCAATAATATCAACTTCAAATCCCCAAGAAGTGTTTCAAATCAACAAAACATCTCCAATACGATCAATAATCCGTTATGATTATCCGAAAACGTGATTATAACAACAATTAGTTGAAAATCCCCAATTCCAACTCGATTTCCAAAGTGTTCTTGAATAATCCCTCAATAATCCAATGAATCCTTATACAAACTCATAATCATATACATATCCCTTCATATATCATGATTATAACGTCCAAAACATCCTATTTCAACACAAAATCGAAGTCCAAAGAGTTGAAGGAATTACCTCTTGATGATCCCAGTGCTTGATCGAAAGAATACGCGTTAGATTGATTATCCGGGCTTCACGATCGAAAGGAGATGAAGAAAATCAAACACCCAAATGATTTGTGAAGGAAAAACCCTCCCTCAAGCCTTATCTCTCGGTTGAAGGTGAAGAAAATGCGAGAAAATGGTGAAATGATGAAAAAATGAATTTATAGGGGTTGGTGCTGCCGGACACGGCCGTGCCCGATCGGCGCGGTCGTGTCGCACGGCTGGCCGACGATTGGCCGACAGTGACTCGACCGTGTCGGATCGACACGGTCGCGGCCGAGGCCTTCGGCGACCCGCGGCAATGACTCGGCATGACTCGGCCGTGTCACGGGACACGGTCGGGCGTGTCGGCGATCGTTCGAGCTTATCCGGAAGAAATGCACGGCACGGCCGTGTCGGGCGACACGGTCGAGCTGGTCGGCGAAAACTTCGCATTTTCCGGACGAAATGCGGCACGGGCCGTGTCGGACGACACGGCCCGAAGTCGGCGATGATCGCAAAAGCCGAAACGACCATAACTCTCTCGTCCGGACTCCGATTGACTCACCGTTTGAACCATTGGAAAGCTAACTCGATGCTCTATAATATTGCAAAGATTTAGAATTTTTGGAGTTACCAAAAATTAATGGTGATCTAACAAAGTCGAACTCATATGAGGAAAGTTGAAACGATGAATAATAACGATACTCAACTCGAAGTTTATACGAACGGTGAACACGGTGAATGAACATGATTGATGAATGATTATAATTGAGTGAAAATACACTGAGTGACAATTACAGACTGATAATTACTGAATGAAAATGAATGAATTACAACCGGGTATTACATGGATTGCCCTGAAGATCGGAAGGTCCCTATTGCTCAGTATCTTCTTAGCGATGATGTTGTTCATTTGTGGGAAGCCGTTAAACCTCGGGATCATGTTGTCATATGGGCGGAGTTCCAAGAACTTCTGGAAGCTGGGTTTTATCTGGATCCGAGTGGGAAGCATAGGAAGTTGGATGATATTGTGATTAGTAGTGGAGTTGGTGTTTCTGGATTGCAACGTAGTAGTCTTTCCGCTGTGAAACTCCATCGCCCGATGCTTGGGACTGAGAATTTCAAATTGTCGGTATTGCCTCCTGGTAAGCCCAAGAGGTGTTTCAGCTGCTATGTGTCAGGGCATGTTCGTGCGCATTGTCCTTCTCCTGTGGCGTGTTACAAGTACGGACTCGTGGGACACCGGGTTCAGTTCTGCGAATTAGTCACCGAGTCTTCCGAGGCCCAAACTTGAGCATTGATATCAGGGCTGACTCGAGGAGTCCCCGAGGCGTAGTCTACCGGTTGTATGTTGTGTTATCTCCTTGCCTCGTTGTTTGAATTTTGGGGATAGACTTCTTTTGCTAGAAGTGGATCGGATTTTCGAACTTTTGTGTTTTCAACTCTATCGACTCATTTGTGTTCGTTGATATTTTCCGAACTTGCCCTACCCTTTGTTTTGTTGATCAAGCGAGTTGTGGTAATTTTGAAATAATCCACTTGTCGTTGTGACTTTTGTTCGATTACGATTCCATCCTGTGGATTTTTGTGGATGCATATCTTGTCGCTTTACCACATTACCTATTATCTCGAGCCGAGGTGTGAACTTCGGAGTTGTTATTTGATTCTTGTTGGTCGTCGTGATCCGAACTTGGTATTATTTATTATTGTCTCAATCGTTGTGGTTCGATCATTTGTTGTCCGATTTTGTTATACGTATCGTGATTTTTGAGCATTCGAGATCACGTCGTATTTTCCTTCACTTGGAAATTAGCTTCATTGATCTTCCGACCCTCGAATGGTGGAATTTTGTATTTGTGTAGCGTTGAGCTTGCGTCTTGATTGTTATCTTGTTGGTGGCCAACCATATTGATCTTGTTCGTTGCGTTTCGTTATCATTACGGCATAATGATATGGATGTTATCGACCACGTGCATGACGGTCGTTGCGGTCAGTCATCAGCTTGATTAGCACGTGTTTTGCGTTTTGTTATCGTTCTAATTTCTATTGTCGGAGATTGTTTTGCGCCGATCATTTTGTGTTTTAAGTTTGGGGACGAAACTTCTTTTAAGAGGTAGAATGTAATACCGAGATCCTTGTTCAGTTCGTTGAGTTTTGGGGTTTTATCGGATTGTTATTGTCCTCATCGTTGGAATTTGGTGTCATGTTTATGTGTGCCTAGTTGGGACGTGTGTTTGGGCGTTTGAGATCACTATGTGAGTTTCAGGTTTTTGTGGTGTAGCGCACGCTAATGCTTGTGGCATAGCGCACGCTACGGCGTTAGGGTTAGCGCACGCTACGGATGTGTAGCGCACGCTAGCGGCGATCCAGGAACTACCGGATCGGGACTGTGGCTTTGTTAGCGCACGCTAAGGTCGATAACTAGCGCACGATATCGGCCTTAGCGCACGCTCTTCCTTCTTTCTAGCGCGGCTGCTCGGTAAGTACTGAATCTGTCCGAGGGCCACTGGCTGGACCGTGACTCGTTAGCGCACGCTACACTCATGGGGCTAGCGCACGCTAACGGTGTTATATGCGGAATGTTACGGCGTTGACCTCGTTAGCGCGCGCTAATGCGGTCTAGTTAGCGCACGCTAATAAGCATCGATATAAATCTTTGGGACAATGGGCTTCACTTCGTCATTTCTCTCCCTTCTTCATCCTTTCCGACGGAGTGAGCTCCAGAGGTGATTTTCAGCGATCTTCTTCGTCAAGCTTCATTTTGGAACGGATTTGTAGGTGTTTAACAACACCAAATCATCTTCTTGATCCAAATCAAGGTAATCTCTTCTTAGAACCCTAGTTCTTGAATTTTGGGGGGTTTCTCCTTAGTTCTTCGATTTAATCCGAGGATGATGAATCGATGGTGAAATTATTGTTGTCTTGGCCATGATCTTCGGATTTTTGAACTCATTCATGATTTTATATCACGCGGAACATAGTTCTTGATTTCTTGGAGACACACTTAGATCCTTGTTGTTTTTAGGATCGATTCGGATTCCGTTTAGAGTTATTGACTCGTGTTAGTGTTATTTTCGTAGTTCTCGTGGAGTTGTCGAGTTCTTGGTCGGTTTTGGAAGTTCAAGGGCTGCCCAACCTCATCCGTTCGTTGTCCGGTGTTTCGTGGTATCGAGGCCTTGTGATTCGTCGTATTTGTTCGCTCGCGGATTTGAGGCAAGTATCTTGCCTATACACTTCATATTTCGTAGTGGTTATAGTCGGTAATTGACTAGGTGTGCAATTGAATTAATGAACTTATAAAAGAATCGGTATATTCTCGATAAAGGTTTTCTATAAAATCTACTTATGTGTTTGTGAACGATTGTGTGGTGTTGAGGATATATACTAGTGGTGTGCTTTGGAATATCTTCTTTACGTTTGGTATCGTTGTGCGTGATTATGTTGATAGTGGACTTAAGGTTATGTCTTTCTGACAAGAAGTGTGTATATATGTGTGGACGTGTGTACTATTGATGAGTTTGTGATGATGTGTGATGTGAGTATGTGTCGGGTGTCGTGGCCATTCTTAGCAAGTACCTTGATTTACAGTTGAAGTACTTCGGGGGAATATGTTTTTGAATCGTGATTTTGTGAAAGTGGTAATTTCAGAAAATGTGGTTTGTGCCATGTGGTTACTGAGAGTGTGTGAACCGAGTAAAACCAGTGAGGGTCCCCTGGGGTCCGGTAGGCTGCGTATCCCTACGGATCACTCGGTGGGCTATACACCGGGGAGGGCTGACGAGGTGTCTGCAGGGTGTGTATCTTCTTTGAGAGGTACAGGCCGGTATAGCTCGGGAGTTTGTATTGTGATATGGCACTATGTTGTTTTCGATAATTGTGATATGTCAGGAGTATCACATATGAAAATTCCCAAAGTGAGATACATCATATGTAAGGTCTTGGTACTTGGATAAAATGGCACGGTATAAGCGTCGTACATTATTTGCTTCATGGTTGCGATATTTTTGGCATAAGGATACGGGCCCGTGATTGTTTCCGTACATTGTGGTTTGGTTATGTATCGAGTGTGACCGTTGTGTTATTCACTCGAGTATGGGATATGGATGTTTTGGGTCGTGGACCTGTGTTTGTGACGATTGGTATCTTTGAGTAAAAACAATTCTTTGGCCCGTGTCCCTATGTGGTTTGTCGAGTTAAAGATTTATTAGCCCGAAATGTCTTTCTAAAACTCCCGAGACTTTTAAATGCTTTTCAAAGAGCCTGCGTGTCTCATTCCAATTTTTCATGGTTTGAACTATTTTATTCAATGAAATATCTCGGGAAATTTTCATTGGGTTGAATTGTGGAATTAATCAAGTTTTTATATTCTTGGAATATGTTGTGTATAGCTCGTATTTGCACTTTATACTTGCACTAGCAAAACAGTGGAGTTTTGCTAACCCCCGAGTATTCGGGGGGTGGATGTCTGTATTGCGTCCAGGTACTTGCAGGTTGCTGGGGAGCGAACCACAGGATCGGTACGAAGGATGATGGAAGACGACCATGCTAATCACATGAAGGTCGTGTTGGGTATTTGGTGAAGTCTTATTGTTTTGTCTTTTTGTTGGGGTATTGTCTAATTTTCGGGAAGTATTAATGTATCCTAACCCCTGCGTGGGTACGAGTTAGAAAAAGGAGTTTTGTATGTTCGATGTTAGAATTTTTGGTATAAGACCAAATCGGTCTAATGGTTCATTACTTAGCCATATCGGCTATCAATGTGATGTATTGTTTTCGTATTTAGCCTGGTAGATCCTCATGGAGAGGGTCTGCGGCGCTGTAATATTCCCAAGTGGTTTGGGGGTGTTACAGTGTTGTTTATGTTGTGTTGATCCGATGGGATCGCGCGATCTATGCTGAGGGCGCTGGATCGGATGTCCACCTCGTATTGGTCCGACGGGATCATCTTGGGATCTATCTTTGAGGCCGGATCATTGGACGGGTTTTCCACCTCGTGTTGGTCCGACGGGATCATCTTGGGATCTATCTTTGAGGAGTCTTTGGATCGTTGGATTACCCAGTATTGTGTTATTGTTGTGCATATGTATATTGTTGGTTATCCACCTCGTGTTGATCTTGTAGGATCATCTTGGGATCTATGCTGAGGGCGCTGGATCATGGGATTTCCATTGAGTATACATAGTTGTTATTGTCTTTGAGCATATTGACGTTGTCACATGAGTATGCATTTGTAGGTCTTGTGTTAGGACCGTGTTCGTATCTTGCTTTGATCTGATCTCGGATTAGACTGACATGAGTGTCATGAGATTGTGCATCTTGAGGTATGTTCCGTATTTCCTTTGGTATTTGTCTTGATGGACGATCGGTTATCCTCTGGGGTTTGATGATGTTACTCGATGGATCGGATTGGTCAGAAATGGTATACTTCCGTATCGTGAGTTGGTTATGATAGTTTGAGAACCTTGAGTATTGTTTGAGGTACAATACTTATATTATGTTCGAGTTTATTGGTAAATCGAGTATAGGATGTGAAATGTGATAATGGTTACTCTGATGAGAATTACTTGAGTAAGCAAAGTTATGGCGGTAAGATTACGTTGGTCGTATTCTTATTCTGTTTTCTCATTGGTATGTATTATTGATGTGATGTGATTGATATCATTGTTGGACGTTATGGCTGACCCCGTCGTGGGATTTCTTTTTAGGTTCTTGGAGTATCGAGCTTGTAGCGGTCGTGAAGAGATGAGCTTCGGAGGATCTTGGCTAGGACATGTTGTGTGCTTTGAGTTTCTTGTTTGGTTCTCGTAGTCATTTGCTAGAGTATCTTTATGGTTGGTCTTTTCCATTGCGTGAGTATTTTGAAATGCTCTTTTGATATCAGTAGCGAGGTTACTTTGGAAATCGTTTTCTAAACTTTTGAATGTCGGCAGTTTGGCCTTGCGATTTCAAATGAGTTTTTACGACGGTTTGATAAATGAGTTTTATAAATCTTTGATTATTTTCAATAGATAATACTGTCGTTAGCCTCTTGGGCATTTGTAAATGTTTGCGAAAATTTGTTTTAGCCTTGTGGGTTCCATCTCGGGGCCCACGGCGCTGTAATATTTCCGGTTAAATCTGGGGGTGTTACAGAATATGGTATCGGAGATTAGGTTGAGAAAACCTAGGCATTTGGGTCGAGTTGGGTCGTGTTTTTGTTGCGTCATTCGAGTTGTCGATTGACAAATATTAGAGCCGTGAGTCTTTGCTGTTCACTCAGGCTTGTGCGTTATCGGATTTGCCAGTATCGTACTGGGCTTGTTATAACTTTCCAAATGGTGTTAATGAGATTCTCTGGAATGAGATGTATTGTGTTCTTGAGTCGAACCGATTTGGCAAACGTGTGTTTTGAAAATATCTGTGTCGAGTATTTTCTTGAGTCGAGACATGTGCCAGTATCACGGGGAATCGTCGGCTTCACGATCTGTAAGTATTTGGATTTTTGAATTGCATTGAGATTTATTGCCGTTCTGTAGTTGATATGCTTTGAGATTCAGCAGAATATTATATGTTATAGTATAAGGTGACAGAGTTGGGACAGGATTGATGACCTTGAGGAGTTATAATTTTGAGAATCAGTATGTTGGTTAGATTTTGGAACAGAATTGTGCATTTGGGAGAAATATTGTGCATGGTTGACAAGAACATATAACATGTTAATTCATTTTGAGATATATGAATTGCTTTTGATCATTTGAAAATGATACTTTTCAAAATGAATGTCTTACGGATGTTTTACGGAAAATGATTTTTGGGTCGAGACCCAATTGATTTTGAAATGGTTTTATAACTCAGGACTTGGGTTCGAAAAAGGGTTTTCTACTTTTTAAACTTCTTGTAATGCGGAATGAGTTACGGGCTGAGACCCTAATGTTTCAAACGGCTTTTCTGTTTTCTTAAAACTCCCGAGACTTGTAAAACACTTTACCAATCGTTTACCTATGTTATTTCCGCCTTTCGAGGCTTTGGTTTACTTGTTCAATTGGAATTTCTCGGGAAGTCTTTCGCCGTGTTTGATTTGTTGATTTGTTTCAACGTTTTGTCATATCATGTTTGAGGTGATCGAGGAAGGGTAAATGGTTGACGATACGAGTCATGTGTGGAAAAGGAGTTTAGTCGGAATTTATATATTGAGATTTTGGAACTCGATCGTGTGGTTTTCCGATGGAATATCAGTGGATATTGGTGACGAACCGAATTGGTATACAGGAGTATGGATATAGTCGAGCATTTGCATACTTTTCATTTTTAAAACTTCGAAATCGTGTGGATTCGAAGGAAACTGTTATCGAATACTTGGCACCATCGAGCCAAGTTAATTTTTTCGAAAATTGATTTTGTGGTCTTACCAAAATTTATGTTTTTGGTTTTGAAATTTTTGAAAGAACTTTCGAAAATTTGTCTTCTTGATGAGACTGTATGATTTCAAACTGGTTTTGAAAATGTGATTGATAACCATACGCATTTAGTGTATATTACATATCATGGTGAAGTTGTGAGTGTGACTCATGAACTGGATAATATATCAGTGTGGAACGATGAATAGGGATCCGAACTTTGATATGGTAGTTTGATTATCCAGGGATGATCGGCTGATTTATCGGATAAGAGAAATACTGCGTTTTGTAGACTCGTGTACAGAATGTAATCTTGAAACTTTGGATTTTGTGAAACTGGAGCATATGTGCTAGGTGGCTCTACTGATGTGATGGTAACACTTTTTGAATTTTGAGCAGTACTGATTGGTCATTCCCACTCCATGTATGATTTGGGATGTTCGCCGATTTGCGACTGGTTGTTCGTACACCTGAGAGGTTCGTTCAACAGTCGGTTGTGTTTATTAAGATCCACTGTATGTGGTTGGTGTGTCATTTTTGAGAATGTTATTCTTTCCTATATCTGTTTCTGTGGTTCTGTGTTGACCGTGTTGGGGCTCCTCGTGTGAAGGTATTCTCGGTTATCGTTGATTATTCGTTGGTTATATTGGAGTTTATCATGTCGATGATATTCTCGATTATGTTTTGACCTCTGGTTGGTCATATTGGAATTTATCATGTCGATGATAAATTCGGTTGATTGTTGATCATTGTTGGTGATCATATGAGCGTTCAGATTTTGTGTTGATGTTTCGGAATTTATGTCGTTGTTTTGGATAGTTGTTTCACAGAGGTATCGTGTATTATTGATTTGTATCCGAATTGGGACTTGATTATGTAATCAGGCAGACGGGATTTGATTCGGGCAGATTGTTTCATCCGAAGATGATATATTTTGTTGAGAATCAGGGAATTGTGATCGTAAGCGTATTGAGGCTGTACAGTGAGATCGCTGGCTAGTATCCCCGGAGATCGTCGACCTGCGTATTTGTAAGGATGCGGTTTTGGCTATTCAGAATAATGATGATTGATCAGTGTCGTGATGGTTTTGGGATATTTTTCGGTTGAACAGTATGTTTGTTTGTTTTCTATGACGGATTGCAAGTTTCGAGGACGAAACTTATTTTAAGGGGTGTAGAATGTAATATCCGGAATTTCTACTACTGTTGTTTGATATTATTTTATCCGAGTTATATTGTACAGCATGGAATCTGTACAGTAGGGAAAATTATTTCAGAATCGGACGAATTTCTACCACAGTGCTTCTATATGTGATATAAGATTGTTCACTCGGTCTTTATCGAATGAACTATTACCAAATGGTCGGAATTTGGGTGTATTTTTACGGATTTTTACTTAGTTTTGGGTGCCCAATTTTCGTCACTGAAAAATTATTTCAGAATCCGACGAATTTCTACCACAGTGCTTCTATATGTGATATAAGATTGTTCACGCGGTCTTTATCGAATGAACTATTACCAAATGGTTGGAATTTGGGTGTATTTTTACGGATTTTTACTTAGTTTTGGGCGCCCAATTTTCGTCACCGGAAAATTATTTCAGAATCGGACGAATTTCTACCACAGTGCTTCTATATGTGATATAAGATTGTTCACGTGGTCTTTCTCGAATGAACTATCACCAAATTGTCGGAATTTGGGTGTCTTTTTACGGTTTTATACTTAATTTCGGGCGCCCAATTTTCGTCACCGGAAAATTATTTCAGAATCGGACGAATTTCTACCACAGTGCTTCTATATGTGATATAAGATTGTTCACGTGGTCTTTCTCGAATGAACTATCACCAAATGGTCAGAATTTGGGTGTCTTTTTACGGTTTTATACTTAGTTTTGGGCGCCTAATTTTCGGCACCGAAAAATTATTTCGGAATCGGACGAATTTCTACCATAGTGCTTCTATATGTGATATAAGATTGTTCACGTGGTCTTTCTCGAATGAACTATCACCAAATGGTCGGAATTTGAGTGTCTTTTTACGGTTTTATACTTAGTTTTGGGCGCCCAATTTTCGTCACCGGAAAATTATTTCAGAATCGGACCAATTTCTACCACAGTGCTTCTATATGTGATATAAGATTGTTCACGAGGTCTTTATCGAGTGAACTATCACCAAATGGTCGGAATTTGGGTGTCTTTTTACGGTTTTATACTTAGTTTTGGGCGCCCAATTTTCGTCACTGGAAAATTATTTCGGAATCAGACGAATTTCTACCATAGTGCTTCTATATGTGATATAAGATTGTTCACGTGGTCTTTCTCGAATGAACTATCACCAAATGGTCGGAATTTGGGTGCCTTTTTACGGTTTTTGTACTTAGTTTTGGGCGCCTAATTTTCGTCACCGAAAAATTATTTCGGAATCGGACGAATTTCTACCATAGTGCTTCTATATGTGATATAAGATTGTTCACGTGGTCTTTCTCGAATGAACTATCACCAAATGGTCGGAATTTGGGTGTCTTTTTACGGTTTTATACTTAGTTTTGGGCGCCCAATTTTCGTCACCGGAAAATTATTTCAGAATCGGACGAATTTCTACCACAGTGCTTCTATATGTGATATAAGATTGTTCAAGAGGTCTTTATCGAATGAACTATCACCAAATGGTCGGAATTTGGGTGTCTTTTTACGGTTTTATACTTAGTTTTGGGCGCCCAATTTTCGTCACCGAAAAATTATTTCAGAATCGGACGAATTTCTACCACAGTGCTTCTATATGTGATATAAGATTGTTCACGCGGTCTTTATCGAATGAACTATTACCAAATGGTCGGAATTTGGGTGTATTTTTACGGATTTTTACTTAGTTTTGGGCGCCCAATTTTCGTCACCGGAAAATTATTTCAGAATCGGACGAATTTCTACCACAGTGCTTCTATATATGATATAAGATTGTTCACGAGGTCTTTATCGAATGAACTATTACCAAATGGTCGGAATTTGGGTGTATTTTTACGGATTTTTACTTAGTTTTGGGTGCCCAATTTTCGTCACCGGAAAATTATTTCAGAATCGGACGAATTTCTACCACAGTGCTTCTATATGTGATATAAGATTGTTCACGCGGTCTTTATCGAATGAACTATCACCAAATGGTCGGAATTTGAGTGTATTTTTACGATTTTATACTTAGTTTTGGGCGCCCAATTTTCGTCACCGAAAAATTATTTCAGAATCGGACGAATTTCTACCACAGTGCTTCTATATGTGATATAAGATTGTTCACGTGGTCTTTCTCGAATGAACTATCACCAAATGATCGGAATTTGAGTGTCTTTTTACGGTTTTATACTTAGTTTTGGGCGCCCAATTTTCGTCACCGAAAAATTATTTCAGAATCGGACGAATTTCTACCACAACGCTTCTATATGTGATATAAGATTGTTCACATGGTCTTTCTCGAATGAACTATCACCAAATGGTTGTAATTTGGGTGTCTTTTTACGGTTTTTGTACTTAGTTTTAGGCGTTCAATTTTCGTCACCGGAAAATTATTTCAGAATCGGACGAATTTCTACCACAGTGCTTCTATATGTGATATAAGATTGTTCACTCGGTCTTTATCGAATGAACTATTACCAAATGGTCGGAATTTGGGTGTATTTTTACGGATTTTTACTTAGTTTTGGGCGCCCAATTTTCGTCACCGGAAAATTATTTCAGAATCGGACGAATTTCTACCACAGTGCTTCTATATGTGATATAAGATTGTTCAAGAGGTCTTTGTCGAATGAACTATCACCAAATGGTCGGAATTTGGGTGTCTTTTTACGGATTTTTACTTAGTTTTGGGTGCCCAATTTTCGTCACCAGAAAATTATTTCAGAATCGGACGAATTTCTACCACAGTGCTTCTATATGTGATATAAGATTGTTCACGCGGTCTTTATCGAATGAACTATCACCAAATGGTCGGAATTTGAGTGTATTTTTACGGTTTTATACTTAGTTTTGGGCGCCCAATTTTCGTCACCGAAAAATTATTTCAGAATCGGACGAATTTCTACCACAGTGCTTCTATATGTGATATAAGATTGTTCACGTGGTCTTTCTCGAATGAACTATCACCAAATGATCGGAATTTGAGTGTCTTTTTACGGTTTTATACTTAGTTTTGGGCGCCCAATTTTCGTCACCGAAAAATTATTTCAGAATCGGACGAATTTCTACCACAGTGCTTCTATATGTGATATAAGATTGTTCGCATGGTCTTTCTCGAATGAACTATCACCAAATGGTTGTAATTTGGGTGTCTTTTTACGGTTTTTGTACTTAGTTTTAGGCGTCCAATTTTCGTCACCGGAAAATTATTTCAGAATCGGACGAATTTCTACCACAGTGCTTCTATATGTGATATAAGATTGTTCACTCGGTCTTTATCGAATGAACTATTACCAAATGGTCGGAATTTGAGTGTATTTTTACGATTTTATACTTAGTTTTGGGCGTCCAATTTTCGTCACCGAAAAATTATTTCAGAATCGGACGAATTTCTACCACAGTGCTTCTATATGTGATATAAGATTGTTCACGTGGTCTTTCTCGAATGAACTATCACCAAATGATCGGAATTTGAGTGTCTTTTTACGGTTTTATACTTAGTTTTGGGTGCCCAATTTTCGTCACCGAAAAATTATTTTAGAATCGGACGAATTTCTACCACAGTGCTTCTATATGTGATATAAGATTGTTCACGTGGTCTTTCTCGAATGAACTATCACCAAATGATCGGAATTTGAGTGTCTTTTTACGGTTTTATACTTAGTTTTGGGCGCCCAATTTTCGTCACCGAAAAATTATTTCAAAATCGGACGAATTTCTACCACAATGCTTCTATATGTGATATAAGATTGTTCACATGGTCTTTCTCGAATGAACTATCACCAAATGGTTGTAATTTGGGTGTCTTTTTACGGTTTTTGTACTTAGTTTTAGGCGTCCAATTTTCGTCACCGGAAAATTATTTCAGAATCGGACGAATTTCTACCACAGTGCTTCTATATGTGATATAAGATTGTTCACTCGGTCTTTATCGAATGAACTATTACCAAATGGTCGGAATTTGGGTGTATTTTTACGGATTTTTACTTAGTTTTGGGCGCCCAATTTTCGTCACCGGAAAATTATTTCAGAATCGGACGAATTTCTACCACAGTGCTTCTATATGTGATATAAGATTGTTCACGTGGTCTTTCTCGAATGAACTATCACCAAATGGTCGGAATTTGAGTGTCTTTTTATGGTTTTATACTTAGTTTTGGGCGCCCAATTTTCGTCACCGAAAAATTATTTCAGAATCGGACGAATTTCTACCACAGTGCTTCTATATGTGATATAAGATTGTTCACGCGGTCTTTCTCGAATGAACTATCACCAAATGGTTGTAATTTGGGTGTCTTTTTACGGTTTTATACTTAGTTTTAGGCGTCCAATTTTTGTCACCGGAAAATTATTTCAGAATCGGATGAATTTCTACCACAGTGCTTCTATATGTGATATAATATTGTTCACGTGGTCTTTCTCGAATGAACTATCACCAAATGGTCGGAATTTGGGTGTCTTTTTACGGTATTATACTTAGTTTCGGGCGCCCAATTTTCGTCACCGGAAAATTATTTCAGAATCGGACGAATTTCTACCACAGTGCTTCTATATGTGATATAAGATTGTTCACGTGATCCTTCTCGAATGAACTATCACCAAATGGTCAGAATTTGGGTGTCTTTTTACGGTTTTATACTTAGTTTTGGGCGCCCAATTTTCGTCACCGAAAAATTATTTCAGAATCAGACGAATTTCTACCACAGTGCTTCTATATGTGATATAAGATTGTTCATGTGGTCTTTCTCGAATGAACAATCACCAAATGGTTGTAATTTGGGTGTCTTTTTACGGTTTTATACTTAGTTTTGTGTGCCCAATTTTCGTCACCGGAAAATTATTTCAGAATCGGACGAATTTCTACCACAATGCTTCTATATGTGATATAAGATTGTTCATGTGGTCTTTCTCGAATTACTATCACCAAATGGTTGTAATTTGGGTGTCTTTTTACGGTTTTATACTTAGTTTTGGGCGCCCAATTTTCGTCACCGAAAAATTATTTCAGAATCGGACGAATTTCTACCACAGTGCTTCTATATGTGATATAAGATTGTTCACGCGGTCTTTCTCGAATGAACTATCACCAAATGGTCGGAATTTAGGTGTATTTTTACGGTTTTATACTTAGTTTTGTGTGCCCAATTTTCGTCACCGAAAAATTATTTCAGAATCGGACGAATTTCTACCACAATGCTTCTATATGTGATATAAGATTGTTCACGCGGTCTTTATAGAATGAACTATTACCAAATGGTCGGAATTTGGGTGTATTTTTACGGATTTTTACTTAGTTTTGGGCGCCCAATTTTCGTCACCGGAAAATTATTTCAGAATCGGACGAATTTCTACTACAATTCTTCTATATATGATATAAGATTGTTCACGCGGTCTTTATCGAATGAACTATCACCAAATGGTCGGAATTTGAGTGTATTTTTACGGTTTTTTACTTGGTTTTGGGCGCCCAATTTTCGTCACCGGAAAATTATTTCAGAATCGGACGAATTTCTACCACAGTGCTTCTATATGTGATATAAGATTGTTCACGTGGTCTTTCTCGAATGAACTATCACCAAATTGTCGGAATTTGAGTGTCTTTTTATGGTTTTGTACTTAGTTTTAGGCGTCCAATTTTCGTCACCGGAAAATTATTTCAGAATCGGACGAATTTCTACCACAATGCTTCTATATGTGATATAAGATTGTTCATGTGGTCTTTCTCGAATGAACTATCACCAAATGGTTGTAATTTGGGTGTCTTTTTACGGTTTTATACTTAGTTTTAGGCGTCCATTTTTCGTCACCGGAAAATTATTTTAGAATTGGACGAATTTCTACCACAGTGATTCTATATGTGATATAAGATTGTTCACGCGGTCTTTCTCGAATTAACTATCACCAAATGGTCGGAATTTGGGTGTCTTTTTACGGTTTTATACTTAGTTTTGTGTGCCCAATTTTCGTCACCGGAAAATTATTTCAGAATCGGACGAATTTCTACCACAGTGCTTCTATATGTGATATAAGATTGTTCACGTGATCCTTCTCGAATGAACTATCACCAAATGGTCAGAATTTGGGTGTCTTTTTACGGTTTTATACTTAGTTTTGGGCGCCCAATTTTCGTCACCGAAAAATTATTTCAGAATCAGACGAATTTCTACCACAGTGCTTCTATATGTGATATAAGATTGTTCACGTGGTCTTTCTCGAATGAACTATCACCAAATGGTTGTAATTTGGGTGTCTTTTTACGGTTTTATACTTAGTTTTGTGTGCCCAATTTTCGTCACCGGAAAATTATTTCAGAATCGGACGAATTTCTACCACAATGCTTCTATATGTGATATAAGATTGTTCATGTGGTCTTTCTCGAATTACTATCACCAAATGGTTGTAATTTGGGTGTCTTTTTACGGTTTTATACTTAGTTTTAGGCGTCCAATTTTCGTCACCGGAAAATTATTTCAGAATCGGACGAATTTCTACCACAGTGCTTCTATATGTGATATAAGATTGTTCACGTGGTATTTATCGAATGAACTATCACCAAATAGTCGGAAATTGGGTGTCTTTTTACGGTTTTATACTTAGTTTTGGGCGCCCAATTTTCGTCACCGAAAAATTATTTCAGAATCGGACGAATTTCTACCACAGTGCTTCTATATGTGATATAAGATTGTTCACGTGGTCTTTCTCGAATGAACTATCACCAAATGGTTGTAATTTGGGTGTCTTATTACGGTTTTATACTTAGTTTTGGGCGCCCAATTTTCGTCACCGGAAAATTATTTCAGAATCGGACGAATTTCTACCACAGTGCTTCTATATGTGATATAAGATTGTTCACGTGGTCTTTCTCGAATGAACTATCACCAAATGGTCGGTATTTGAGTGTCTTTTTATGGTTTTATACTTAGTTTTGTGTGCCCAATTTTCGTCACCGAAAAATTATTTCAGAATCGGATGAATTTCTACCACAGTGCTTCTATATGTGATATAAGATTGTTCACGTGGTCTTTCTCGAATAAACTATCACCAAATGGTTGTAATTTGGGTGTCTTTTTACGGTTTTATACTTAGTTTTAGGCGTCCAATTTTCGTCACCGGAAAATTATTTCAGAATCGGACGAATTTCTACCACAATGCTTCTATATGTGATATAAGATTGTTCATGTGGTCTTTCTCGAATGAACTATCACCAAATGGTTGTAATTTGGGTGTCTTTTTACGGTTTTATACTTAGTTTTAGGCGTCCATTTTTCGTCACCGGAAAATTATTTTAGAATTGGACGAATTTCTACCACAGTGATTCTATATGTGATATAAGATTGTTCACGCGGTCTTTCTCGAATGAACTATCACCAAATGGTCGGAATTTGGGTGTCTTTTTACGGTTTTATACTTAGTTTTGTGTGCCCAATTTTCGTCACCGGAAAATTACTTCAGAATCGAACGAATTTCTACCACAGTGCTTCTATATGTGATATAAGATTGTTCACGCGGTCTTTCTCGAATGAACTATCACCAAATGGTTGTAATTTGGGTGTCTTTTTACGGTTTTATACTTAGTTTTAGGCGTCCAATTTTTGTCACCGGAAAATTATTTCAGAATCGGATGAATTTCTACCACAGTGCTTCTATATGTGATATAAGATTGTTCACGTGGTCTTTCTCGAATGAACTATCACCAAATGGTCGGAATTTGGGTGTCTTTTTACGGTTTTATACTTAGTTTCGGGCGCCCAATTTTCGTCACCGGAAAATTATTTCAGAATCGGACGAATTTCTACCACAGTGCTTCTATATGTGATATAAGATTGTTCACGTGGTCTTTCTCGAATGAACTATCACCAAATGGTCAGAATTTGGGTGTTTTTTTACGGTTTTATACTTAGTTTTGGGCGCCCAATTTTCGTCACCGAAAAATTATTTCAGAATCGGACGAATTTCTACCACAGTGCTTCTATATGTGATATAAGATTGTTCACGTGGTCTTTCTCGAATGAACTATCACCAAATGGTTGTAATTTGGGTGTCTTTTTACGGTTTTATACTTAGTTTTGTGTGCCCAATTTTCGTCACCGGAAAATTATTTCAGAATCGGACGAATTTCTACCACAATGCTTCTATATGTGATATATGATTGTTCATGTGGTCTTTCTCGAATGAACTATCACCAAATGGTTGTAGTTTGGGTGTCTTTTTACGGTTTTATACTTAGTTTTAGGCGTCCAATTTTCGTCACCGGAAAATTATTTTAGAATTGGACGAATTTCTACCACAGTGATTCTATATGTGATATAAGATTGTTCACGCGGTCTTTATCGAATGAACTATTACCAAATGGTCGGAATTTGGGTGTATTTTTACGGATTTTTACTTAGTTTTGGGTGCCCAATTTTCGTCACCGGAAAATTATTTCAGAATCGGACGAATTTCTACCACAGTGCTTCTATATGTGATATAAGATTGTTCACGCGGTCTTTCTCGAATGAACTATCACCAAATGGTTGTAATTTGGGTGTCTTTTTACGATTTTATACTTAGTTTTTGTAACACCCCAAACTAGGCGGATATTACAGTGCCGTGGACCCCCGACTGGGACCCACCAGGCGAATGAAAAAGGATGAATTACACAGGGTAAATGTAGTACCGAACCACATTACAACATCAATTACTCCGATTAGGAGTTTCATACAACACACCTAGGATAAAATAGAATACATGTGTATCTTATGTGACGATAAAATACACAACACTGAATGGAACGAGTATTCAAACGGAATGTCTGCAGCGGAATAAATAAAGGAAACATAAATGACTGAATAAGTGACTGAACAGACTGGGGCCCCTTTCTAATATCACTGGGACTCCTCGACATCAGCGTGTTCTCCCCGTGCCTTTGCCTTGCCAAGACCTGAAAAACAAAATCCCCAAACGGGGTCAGTTACACAGAACAACAATCCTCAAGGGTTGAAAAATACACAATCATGATTTAACTGAAGTTATGAAATATCCTTAGTTATGAATTACGCTGAAGAGGGGTATCATAGTACGCTCGTAGTGTTCTGTGCAAGTGTACAAGACGAATGACCGGACACACCCGTCCTTGTACCTAATTAGTCTCACGGAGGTAATCTGTTACCGTGTGCACAGTCCAATGTATCACTCCCAATACATGGCCATAACGTGCCCGACTAAAAATTCCACACATCCGCACCCGGCCACGCAATATGAACCCAGAAGGTCATATGACCGAGAATGACCGTAATGAATATCAATGAATAAATAATAATCTGACAAAGTCAAGAATGACTCACCGAGATGAGAGTAATAATGAAATGAATGATAGCTCAACGAAAAGATTGGAACCGTCGTTCCTTATGGTAAGTGATTAATTGACAATAACAAGTTTTAATATGATTAATACAATGATGAATGAGTTATGATTATGAATGATCAACAACAAAAGGTATGAATATCCTTTTAACAGTAAGAATTAACTTACTCAACAACGATGAAGAATGTCCGACCACGAACAACGTCCTAATTGAGATATCGGTCATTTCGTACAACCTTGAATAAATATAATTACCAACAATCCGTTCAATATACGAATCAAACACGAATATAACGAATTCAAAATGTCGATACGATTAAATTAAGTTCATTGGGGCATAATATCGAACACGTTGCGTCCAAACTCCGATTGTTTACAATCAAACCTCAATATACCAATATCAAATCCCCCAAGAAGTGTTTCAAACCAACAAAACATCTCCAATACGATCAATAATCCGTTATGAATATCCAAAAACGTGATTATAACAACAATTAGTCGAAAATCCCCAATTCCAACTCGATATTCAAGGTGTTCTTGAATAATCCCTCAATAATCCAATGAATCCTTATACAAACTCATAATCATATACATATCCCTTCATATAACATGATTATAACGTCCAAAACATCATATCTCAACACAAAATCGAAGTCCAAAGTGTTGAAGGAATTACCTCTTGAAGATCCAAGTGTTTTAATCCGAAGAACACGCGTTAGATTGATTATCCGGGCTTCACGATCGAAAGGAGATGAAGAAAATCAAACACTCAAATGATTTGTGAATGAAAAACCCTCCCTCAAGCTCTCTCTCTCGGTTGTAGGTGAAGAAAAGGGGAAAAAATGAGCTGAAATGCTCAAAAAATGAATTTATAGGGGTTGACTACCCTGCCGGACACGGCCCGTGCCGATCGGCACGGTCGTGTCGCTACTGGCCGACAGTACTCGACCGTGTCTGCCCGCTTGACACGGTCGCGGCGCGGAGGGCCTTCCGACGATGACCCGTCCGACGGCGACTCGGCATGACTCGGCCGTGTCACGGGACACGGTCGGCGTCTTGCACGATCGGTCGCTTATCCGGAAGAGTTCGACTCGGCCGTGCCAAACGACACGGTCGAGTCACGTGGCGATACTTCGGCATTTCGGACGAGTACGGCACGGGCCGTGTCGGACGACACGACCGAGTCCGTCGGCGATGATCGGCAGGCGAAAAATGAGCGGGTGAGCTAAAACGACCATAACTCTCTCGTCCGGACTCCGATTGACTCACCGATTGAACCATTGGAAAGATAACTCGATGCTCTATAATATTGCCAAGATTTAGAATTTTTGGAGTTACCAAAAATTAATGGTGATCTAACAAAGTCGAACTCATATGAGGAAAGTTGAAACAATGAGCGATGCGATACACAACTCGAAGTTTTTCCGAACGGTGAACACGGTGAATGAACATGATTGATGAATGATTATAATTGAGTGAAAATACACTGAGTGACAATTACAGACTGATAATTACTGAATGAAAATGAATGAATTACATCCGGGTATTACATACACCCCCCCTTAAAAGAGTTTCGTCCCCGAAACTAAGGGTCAAACAACTCGGGATAACTCTCCCGCATACTATCCTCGGTTTCCCAAGTAGCCTCTTCGACTCCGTGTCTGGACCACTGAATCTTGACCAAAGGAATCGACTTATTTCTCAACTGTTTGATTCGCCGCTCTAAGACTCGTATAGAACGCTCCTCATATGAATGGTCGTCGGCGATCTCGATTTCGTCGAACTGCAGTATGTGACTCGGGTCGGCAACATACTTTCGCAACTGAGAGACATGAAACACATTATGAATTCGACTCAAAGCCGTAGGTAAAGCCAATCGATAAGCTAACTCGCCTACTCGATCCAAAATTTCAAACGGTCCAATGAATCTCGGACTCAACTTCCCCCGTTTTCCGAAACGGAAAATACCTCGACTCGGGATACCTTGACCAAAACGTGGTCACCCGTCTTGAACTCTAGTGGTCGACGACGATTATCTGCATATGATTTACGCCGACTCGAACATCAACATACGACTCTTGATCAAAGCTACCTTCTCTCGGGCGGCTATAAGCATATCGGGTTCGGTGCCGATTGATTCTGACAAGTCATCCCAACACAAGGGAGATCGACAACGACGACCGTACAAGGCCTCGTAAGGTGCCATCTTAATGGAAGCTTGCCAACTATTATTATACGTGAACTCGATCAATGGTAGTTGGGCTTCCCAATCGTCCTTCCAATCGAGGACGCATGCCCTCAACATGTCCTCTAATGTCTGTATAGTCCTCTCTGATTGTCCGTCGGACTGAGGATGAAAGGCGGTACTGAGATTGAGCTGAGTTCCCATAGCACGATGAACTGATTTCCAAAAATGAGATACAAATCGTCCGTCACGATCGGAAACGATACTCTTAGGAGTACCGTGCAGTCTTACTATCTCCTTGATGAATAACTGGGCCAGTCTCTCGGGACCCCACGTATCCTTGATCTCAAGGAAATGAGCTGATTTAGTTAAGCGGTCCACAATCACCCAGATCGTATTCATGCCACGATGACTCGTCAGCAAACTCGTGATGAAATCCATAGAAATGTCTTCCCACTTCCACTCTGGAATAGGAAGAGGTTTTAACATACCTGCCGGTCGCTGATGTTCAATCTTGACTTGTTGACAAGTTAAGCATCTCGAAACAAATTCTGCGACTTCTCGCTTCATATTACTCCACCAGTAATTTTGTTTCAAGTCCTTATACATCTTGCTAGACCCCGGATGAACAGAATAAGGGGTAGCATGAGCTTCTCTCAAAATCGAGTTTTTCAACTCGTCATTCGCCGGTACGCACAACAGGTTCTTAAACCTCAAAAGTCCATCCTCGTGGACCACGAATCCAGGGGCTTTCCCCTGCGCCACATCCTCACGAATGCGCTGGGTCTGAACCCTGATTCTCCCTGATTGCATCCTCAAGAGATGATGAAATCTCTAACATACAAAGCTGTCCCTGAACTCGCTGAAGCCAGACCTCGATCTCGGGTCTAAGGAATTCCTGTTAGAGCTCCTTCTGAATTGTTAAACGAGCAAGCATCTACTCCTGAACGGACTTACGACTCAAGGCGTCGGCGACAACGTTCGCCTTGCCCGGGTGGTAAAGGATCTCAATATCATAATCCTTGATTAGTTCTAACCACCGCCTCTATCGCATATTTAACTCCTTCTGAGTAAATATATACTTTAAACTCTTATTGTAATACCCGTGTATTTTATGAGTGTTATTTTGGATGTATTTTGTGGTATTGTGGTTATTTGGACCGTATATATATTGATGATTGACCTTGGCATATTCATGGCTGATAATTGTTGGGTTCTGTGATTCTCGGATTGTGCTCGTTTTAGCCGAACTTCTTGCGAATTTAAATTTTGAAAATAGCAGTTAGCGCACGCTAAGACTGTATGTCTAGCGCACGCTAACCAGGGGCGAGTAGCGCACGCTACTCTTGTGCAATAGCGTGCGTTAGGCCCGCTGGACAGTAAGCTTTCTGGACTCTGGAATGAGGCGTTAGCGTACGCTATGGACGGACTAACGTACGCTATTTCGACTTACTAGCGCACGTTGCTTGTATGATAGCATGCGCTAGGATGTCAGGTCAGTGAGGACAGAAACGTTTCTGGGCTGCGGGTGCTTGCAAGTAGCGCACGCTACTGTATGGAGTTAGCGCGCGCTAGTAGCAATCGATAGCGCACGCTAACAGATAGTTCAGCAGACGCACGGAGTCCGCGAAAGTTACGATCGCCTTTTTCTTAGCAGTGCACCGCCTCAACTCGTTAGCGCACGCTAAGCCGCAGCCGTAGCGTGCGCTAATGCCTCCCAAGATATATATAGGGCGAGGTTCGAACGTCATTTTTCACCTCTTCCTCTTCCCTTCGGCGGCTGGGCGACTTGGAGCGTAGTTAGACGTGGTTTTCGACCAGTTTTCACCATCCAACAACATTTTCATGTTCCTAGACACAATCTAACAGGATTTCATCTAGTGTATTGTCCAAATCAAGGTAAGATTGTTCAATCCCTAGTTTTTCGGAATTTTGAGGGTTTTGTTTAGATCTCGTCATTCTAGTCTGTTTTAAACCTTGAATTGGGTCAGATTATGATTGTGAGACCATAATCCCTTGTTTTTCTTGAAGTCTACGGATTTTGTTTGACTTCCCACCTATTGATTTGAGTATGAACAACTCCGCCTTAGTAGTGTTTGATAGTTTGTCCCTAAGAGTAGAATTGGAAGGGAATCCTTCCATTTCCGAGGTGTTGTGTTTTGATTCCTTATTTCGATGTGTTAGGATCGAGTCGTTGAAGGAAGTTCGGACCGTACATTCATCCGTTCGCCGCTTCTTGTGTCGTTCAAATTGAGGCAAGTACTTTGATTGTGTTTATTGTACATCGTGTGAATATGTAAAAAATGGAATTGTGCCAAATTGTTGATCGAGTGTGTGTGAGCCGAGTAAAACCAGTGAGGGTCCCCTGGGGTCCGGTAGGCCGCGTATCCCTACGGATCACTCAGTTGGGCTATACACCAGGGAGGGCCTGACGAGGTGTCTCTGGGGTGTGTATCTTGCTTGAGAGGTACAGGGCCAGTATAGCTCGGGAGGTTGTTTTGTGATGATGATTGTGATGTGGTATTCCGGAATATCTGTGATGGCACTATGATTTTCTGTGGTTTTTGTTGATTATTCACTTGTTGTACATATTCTAGAATCATTGTACTTGCACCGACTTCTTGCTGACCCCTTCTGGGGTGGATATACTTTTGTGTATTCGTGCACAGTCCAAAGGGGAGGACTAGCACAGGACGGACACGAGCTTGGTGGGCAGCATTGATATCGTACATCATTTTGAGTTGGTGGTCGTATGGTCATGGTCAAAGTCGTGTTTTGGTTTTGTACTCGCGCGGGTACTGTCTAGTGTTGTATGTCATGTCATTATTAATGGTTAATGATGTTATTGTATTTCCGTGGTGAACGGTCATATTGGTTATGATTCCTCGGGATGATATGTTGTTTGGTATTGTGAGGTATGTTATGTTGAAATTGAAGTTGGTTTTGAATGTATGAACATTTATGTTTGTCGTATTTAATGTGTTTTATCTGGGTTTAAGCCTGGTAGGTTCTCCAAAAAGGATCTACGGCGCTGTAATATTCCTGTAAATCACGGGGATGTTACAGAATATGGTATCAGAGCCTAGGTTTATGGATACCTAGGCTGTCGGTGTTTTGGGTCTATTAAATTGAGTCAGTTGTTATCTACGATATCATTGGCATGCTACCACCTCGTGTTGCCTGTGTTGGGAGACTCTTCGGATGTTGGTTGTTTCTTTCCTTCGGAAATAATTACCTTAATGTTGTGCAATCTATTGTTGTAATCATTTCCTTGTTGAATCATTCTTACTCTTCAGTATGCCGAGAGGTAGAGCTATCCGTCAACGTGGTCGTGGTAGAGGCCGTGGCAGAGTGGTAGTGTCTGAGTCCGAGAGGTCCGTTTCAGAATCGGCATCTCGCTCTGCGACTAGGTCGGACCCGATTCCTTCGGGAGGTTCGAATGGAGGCTCGAAGGCCGAGGTGCCTAACGTTCTTCAACAAGTTGTAACACAAGTGCACCAACCGCACAAGTGGTGCGTAATATTAATACCGGCAGACGGTTGAGGACCGATGGCTTCAAGAAGTTATGAAGATGAACCTCCTGCATTCGATGGTTCCGGTGATGCGAACAACTGGGACCATTGGTTAGTTGAGCCGAGAAGATCTTTAACGGTATTGGTTGTCCTGGCCAAGAGAGTTCCGATTGCTCAAGATCGACGCTTGATGACGCTTGGACCGTGGCGAATGTTAAGCCCAAGGACCGTGATGTCACTTGGGAAGAATTTAAAGAGTTGATGGAAGCTCGATTGTCCAGCGCCGGTACAGCTAGCAAGAGTCAGTGAGTTCTTCAGAGCTCAACCCGAAGATGTCCCTATTTCTGAGGCAATCAGGACATACAACAAGCAGTTAGTGTATGTCCAAGACCGGGTTAAGAATGAGATAGACAAGATACTTCATTTCGATGCAAGGATGAAACCGGAGGTCCGAAAGTATATGGCGGGCCTTGGGTGTACTACTTTGAGAGAATATCAGGATAGAGCACTTGCTTACGAAATGGTGTCAGTTCCGGTTCCAGCAGTTTCGAGCTCGAAGAAACCGAAATTTTCTGGTAGTTTCCGAGGCAGTGGATCGCGTAGGCCTCAACCTTCTATGCAATCTTCTGTCGGTTCCCCTCAGCCTAGTGGAGGAATGCCGAGGGTTTGTTTTAATTGTGGAAATCCGGGACATGTCAGTTCTCGCTGCACTTCTCGCCCCATTGATTGTTTTAAGTGTGGGAAGCACGGTCATCGCGCGTTATATTGTGAGTCAGTGGCGTAATATTTTCTAAACAGCTTCCTACCCTACCGGCACAGTTACGGGTCAGCCAACTCCGAGTGTCGGACGCGGCAGTGGCAGAGGTAAAACCGAGCATAAGGATGCACCTAGCATTGGATCAGCCCCACCCCGATTGTATGAGATGAAGCGGACTGATGACGTAGGGACTGCCACTACGTCAGGTATTGTTTATATTTCGATGCACCCGGTAGATGTATTGTTTGATTCTGGAGATACTCATTCTTTTATATCATTGTCTTGTGTGAATCGTTTGGGCCTAGACGGTCTCTCTACATGTGAACCTTTTATTGTTGGGTTGCCAAGTGGGGAAAGGATAGTTGGGGATCAAGAAATCGCCAATTGTCCTGTAACCATTGGCAGTAAAGATTGGTCATCCGATTTGATTGTGATCGATATGATGGGAGAGGATTTAATCCTCGGTGATGATTGGTTAAATCGGCATGGAGCGATAGTAGATTATCGTCGGAAGATAATTTCGATAGTCGCGCCGGATGGTACTGAACACGTTTTTGAAGGGCAAAAACCTGGTACTTCTGGGAAGATTATTCGAGCCATGAAAGCGATGAAGTTATTGCGACAAGGTTGTACCAGTTATTGGTGTTACGCGTTGAAGTCGGAAGTTGGCGGGGTACAGTTATCCTCTATTCCAGTTGTGAATGAATTTCCAGACGTATTTCCGGATGATTTGCCGGGATTGCCACCGCATCGTGAAGTGGAGTTCGTCATCGAATTAGAGCCCAATGCGGCGCCAATATCCAAGGCACCATACAGAATGGCCCCATCGGAAATG
>JAWKAU010000349.1:0-103545 GCA_033398695.1 Orobanche coerulescens | reverse complement strand
ACATTTACTTGGATCTATCTCGGCTCGATAATATTTTGAAGGAGCAAAATATAGCTAACGCACGCTACGTATCATATCGTAGCGCACGCTATCGGGACATTCATATAACAGACCAGTCAAGTCACCACCATCGAAGTCGCTGATCGTTAGCGCACGCAAGCTATACAATGTTAGCGCACGCTAAGAACCTCTGATTAGCGCACGCTACGGTAAAAATAACGCACGCTATCGTATTTCTCCAAGAGGTCAGTGAAGTCTGGAAGGAAATCAAAACTGGATGTTGCGCACGCTATACATATCAGATTACGTACGCTAAATCATGAACATAGCGCATGTTACCTATCATCTCTAGCGACGCTACCAATATTTATGGTTAGTAGTCCAAGAGCTACCGGACTCAATTAGATGGGCTCTACGACGCTACACAAGGTAACGCACGTTAAAGAAAGAAGTCGAGCGCACGCTAAGGAAAAGGTATTAGCGCACGCTAAAAGGAATCGCATTTTACCGTTTGAATATCAACCGTTGGAAGCAAGAGTCAATGCAGATCCGGAAAACTGGAAAAGATTGGATTTAATTAATGCTAGCGCACGCTATGCATACTTGCTAGCGCACGCTAACCATAAATTTTAGTCGTTGGATAAAGAGTCGTTGGAGAGAAAATCGGATATTGTCAAAGTCAAGATCAAGACTAGTTGACCGAGCGTTAGCGCACGCTACCATTTCATTACTAGCGCACGCTAGACATGGAATTTTACCGTTGCAACACTTTTGTGACCGTTCGAGATTTCAAGTCAAAATCCATTAGCACACGCTACAAGGCACTATTAGCGCACGCTAATAGTATATTTTTCAGAATTTGAAGGTCAGTCTCACACCTATAAATACCCGAAGGACTTGGGTATCAAATACACAACTTCAAGCATTCAAGCATACAAGCATACAAGCAATCAAAGCATTCTTGAGCTCATTTATATATTTTATCAGCATTACAAGTTGTGAGAAAAGAAAGATACAAGAGCGATTTCAATTGTAATATCTATTATTCTTTGTATTCTTTCATTTGGTTGTAAGTGTTGCATCACTTACACTTGAGCGAAAAAGAAACGAATCAAGAGTCACTAATCCGGTGTTATTAGGATCTTTGATCCGGCATTGTTAGGATTATACTCCCATATTCGTATAGTAAGGATTATCTAGTTCCTATAGAACACTAGATAAACAATCATTGATATTGAGGGAAAGGTTGAGCTTGGACCGATAGAAGACAAGCGGATTGTAACGGTTGTGAACTCGGACCGATAGAAGACGAGTTAAGATTGTGGTTTTTCTTTAGCCAATAGAAAAAGAAAGTCGGAGAGAGGACGTAGGCAAGTTGCCGAACCTCTATAAATTCTTGTGTCTTTAAATTACGCACTATTTTCTTTTTACTCGCAAGAAATTTCGGTATTCCGCATCACCACTATTCAACCCCCCCTTCTAGTGGTGAATTTATCTCTTCAAAACATTCTCCGGCGAGCACAACAACACCACAAACTTATCACAACCACTTGCCCCAACATGTGGACATATGAAGTTCGAAATTCCGGAAACCAAAAATCGTTCTGCAAAATAAAAATTTTCCAAAATCCTTTAGTTCATAATCAAAATGACGGTAATATTTTACATCGTCCAAGTACTTCAAAACACATTTTTCAAGTACCTTCTAATTGTGTCATTTGAAAATACACGACCCATTTGTCAAAGTTTAACAAATTTTAAAAATCCATATAAACCGTGGTTTGACCGCACCACCAAAATATTTTCCAAAAATCGATTATTACAAAAATTCTCAAATCAGAAAGTCCTTCGAAAACACTCTCAAAATTACCCATAGCGGACAAAAATTACAACCTTCCAAAATAATAAATTTAAAACCACATACTCAAATGGAAACCAGGGACGCCAAATCAAACAAATGCATCTCGTGGTATCAAGTTTAAACACACAAAAATCATTCATCGGAGTTTCTCACAAACTTTACCGTAAAACCCATCAAGGTTCACAACTTTCACACCATACCAACCCATATGGTGGTTCAAGGGCCAAACATCAATACATCCATTCTATACACATACGGCGTATCAAGTATTGAATACAACTTCATTGCACAACACCGCGTAAACAAAATTATGCACTACAAATATCACACATAAATGAAATCATGAACACACATATTATGCATAAAAGAGGAGACTTACGTCCACAAAGCCGCACGGAGATGACGGTCGCCCATGATACTAATCTCATCCGACAACATATCCAACGGGTTGTGACTACACACAACTCAACTTGTCACTGACGACTCGAACGACAAGACAACACATTACTCGACAAATCACGACTGACTCGGCGATGACCCTAGGTTTCCGCAACCTAAGCTCCGATACCATAAATGTAACACCCCCAAACCGTATGCGAATATTACACGTCGTAGACCCTTTCCTCAAGGATCTACCGGGCTAAACATCCATAAACAACCAAATGCTTGCCCGGCCAGTGGTCAAACAATATAATAATACAGACCGTTATGGTCACTTACATGTGAATACACGCACCGATGAGGTCACACAACCCAATCAACAAAACTTACTTAAACGACATCACCCACACAGGGGTCGAAATACAATACAGCGGAAGACTAAAATCAACTCTGACTACACAACAAAAAACAGAACAACTCTCGACTCATGATTAGCATCGCAGCTCGTCATCCTCTTGTGCCAACCCCGTGATCGCCTCTGACCGCATGTACCGGATGCAAACAGACATCCACCCCGACATTTCGGGGTTAGTAAAACTCCACTGTTTTACTAGTGCAAGTATCAAATCATACGAAATGTAACAAGCAATCGTGAATCAAATATAATAATTAAGTAACAAATATCCCCGAGAGGTTTTCACCAGGAAAGATAAGCTATGAAGCATTCGAAAGTTAGATTATCATCTCGGGAATTTTTATTTTTTTTTTTAATTTCAAAACCTTTCGAAAATCTTAGGGTCTTAACCCAAATCTCAAATTGTATTTCAACAATTTATGACGAAAACATTTCAGAATCTCGTGGGGCTCGCCCAAAGATTCCTTTCTTAAAACCTTATTTTCAAAACTTTGATTTGAAAATAATCATGCTCATGACACCGTGATCCACTGTCACGTGTCTCCGTAGGTTCAACATCCCACACGGACTACACCACACACAATTAAACAAACATAATCAATTCCGACACCGTGATCCACTGTCACGTGTCTCCGTAGGTTCAACAACCCGCACGGACTATTAACTGTACATAACCAATTCCGACACCATGATCCATCACACGTGTCTCCGTAGGCTTAACAACCCGCACGGACTATATCAATCTCAACAATCACACACATCCCGACACCGTAGTCCACCGCCACGTGTCACCGTAAGCCCCGTCCGAGCTCACCCGGTTGACGACCGTGTCCGAAACTCATGGTCCATCGCCATGCGTTATCGTAGGCCTCGCTGCATCAAAGCACGATCGATCTCGCACTCACTAAGTTCGACCCCGTAGTCCATCGCCACGAATCCTCGTAGGTCCCGTCGAACCAACACGAGTGAACTTAGCGGTCATACACATATTCCTATTCAAATTCACATTACATAAAACAATGAGCACAATTGATCAATCACATTGATCACCACAAAATCGGACATCACCCGCACATAACACAATCTCAACACTCGCAACAACTATCGTCAATCAACGACACATATCCAATATAACACACGCTCGTACACAATACATTGCACAACCAAGTGTACAACCATCCCATATGTACGGCGCAATCCCGCACAAATGGCACAATGCCTAACACTTATACTAATATAACAATATTATCGCACAGCTTTCAAATTACGGAAAACACAACCAACTCAAACGGAACATAATTACGAAGGCAAGCAAAATCATCACACATCTCATACGTAATTACTAGTCACAAGATACGAGTCGTATAGTAAGATACTTGCCTTAATAACCGCTACCAAACGCTCCGAACACGGCTCGACTGAGAAGCTCGGACTCAAGAAGACAATGAACTAAGGGTTCCGACTCGAGTTATTCACAAGAATTCGACCCTAACAACATAAAATCAATAAATCATCGATCATACGAGGAAGAATAATCGTAGAACGCCCGAAAACCCCTCTATGACATTTTACCGGACACCTTCAAGGCGTCCGTCAAGAACTCGACTAAAACAACGAATCGATACGATCCAACCATGGGATAACAAGGGAAACGATACAATACATCTAAATAATCATCAATCCATCACAATCTTAAGTTAAATCGGATTAAACGGACGAAATCGAACAAAATACCCAAAATCCCCAAAATTAGATTTCTAGAAAATCTGACCTGATTCGCTCGATCAAAGGATGTTATAGTATGGATGATTGATGATATGAACTCCAAGACTTCATGGATTTATTGACCAACAACATCTCTCCATGATAGGAACAACCCTGACGGAAGAGAAGGAGAAGAAGGAGAAAATGGCAAAAACGATCATTGGCCTTAAATAGCCGACACAGTGCCGTGGCCCACCAAGTGTGCCGCGACATAGGGCCAAATCGGCGGCAGTGACTCGCCGGTGCCGCGGCCGCCGGCATGTGCCGCGGCACAAGGTACATGCATGTCGGCCAAAGATTGCAATGTGTGCGTACGCGGCTCGCCAAGTGTGCAGCTGCCCTTCGGCAAAGCCGCCGCCATGACTGAACATATTAGCGACTTAGCTATTTCGACCATAACTCCTCGTCCGACTCCGATTGACTTAACGCTTGAACCATTGGAAATCTAACTCGATGCTTTATAATATTGCAAAGATTCAGAATCTTTGGAGTTTCCAAGAATTTATGGCGATTTTACAAAATCAAACTCATACTTGGAAAAGTCGTTAATAACACCGAACTCAAGAAAATGACACCGAAACCCGAACTCGAATACGAACCGAAGATACGGTTACGAAGTACTCGCAAAGACGAATCTAAGAGCTAATAGAACACACGATTCGACCACCCGAAGGCTCGAAATTCGACAACGGAAGGTAATTACCCCAAACTCGGGAAATTACGAAAATGGCCCAAAACGTCCAAAATCACGATACGTGATCGAATAACCAAACCGGTTCACAACACGTCTAACAAAGTTAAACAAAATTACGGAAACTCAAACAATAATTTCAACGAGATTCACGAATCGAACTCGAGTGCGGAAAAGTCGTTAATAAACACGGAACTCAACAAAACAATACCGAAACGAACTCGATGACAAAAAGTGTAGAATTAATCATTCTCGAATGACGAGACGGTCCCAAGCGAGTCATCTAAACGGACCTCCGCCGAAAAAAGAAAATTACCGGAATCCAAATTGCGATATTACACTCAATTCTCCTCCATAACCCGTACTACCCTCTATCGAATTATCCGAAAATTGAGTTCCACCAGACGCCTTTGATTCGGCCCGGATGACCTCAAATAAACACGTATCCAAAAATAGGCCACCTCGATTTTCCTCCATAACTAGTGTACTACCCTATGAGAATTATCCGAAAACCCGCCTCGCCATATCGGCTCCAATTCGGGTCCGGATGAACCCAAATAAATGCGTATTCAATTTTATAAATCCACAAGGAGAAATTATGAAAAATATCCAAAAACGGGCCGCCTCGATTTTCCTCCATAACTCGTGTATTACCCTATGAGAGTTATCTAAAAATCGAGTTCTAGCCGTATCAGCTTCGATTCGGCTCCGGATGACCTCAAATAAATGCTTTTTCAATTTTATAAATCCATAGGGACAAATTATGAAAAAATATCCGAAAAACGAGCCATCTCAATTTTCCTCCACAACTCGTGTACTACCCTCTATGTGAATTTTTCAAAAATCGAGTTCCAGCCGTATCAGCTCCGGCTCGGCTCCGAATGACCTCAAATAAACGCGTATTCAAGTTTATACATCCATAGGGACAAATTATGAAAAAATAACCATAAAAGGGTCACCTCGATTTTCCTCCATAACCCGTCCCTATGAGAATTATCCGAAAATCGATTTCCAGCCGTATCAGCTCCAGTTCGGCTCCAGATGACCTCAAATAAACGCGTATTCAATCTTATAAATCCATAGGGATAAATTAAGAAAAAATATCCAAAAAATGGGCTGCCTCAATTTTCCTCCATAACCCGTGTACTACTCTCTATCAAAATTATCTGAAAACTGAGTTTCAGTCGTATCAGCTTTGATTCGACTCCGGATTACCTCAAATAAACACGTATTCAATCTTATAAATCCATAGGGACAAATTAAGAAAAAATATCCAAAAATAGGCCACCTCAATTTTCATCCATAACTCGTGCACTACCCTATGAGAATTATCCGAAAACCCAGTTCCTGCCATATCAGCTTCAATTCAGGTCCGGATGAACCCAAATAAATGCGTATTCAATTTTATAAATCCACAAAGGAGAAATTATGAAAAAATATCCAAAAAACGGGCTGCCTCGATTTTCCTCCATAACACGTGTACGGGTACTATGAGAGTTATCTAAAAATCGAGTTCTAGCCGTATCAGCTCCGATTCGGCTCCCGATGACCCTAAATAAACGCGTATTCGATTTTATAAATCCATAGGGACAAATTATGAAAAATATCCAAAAACAGAGCGTCTCAATTTTCCTCCACAACCCGTATACTACCCTCTATGAGAATTTTTAAAAACCGAGTTCCAGTCGTATCAGATCCGGCTCGGCTCCGGATGACCTTAAATAAATGCGTATTCAATTTTATAAATCCATAGGGACAAATTATAAAAAATTATCCATAAAAGGGCCGCCTCGATTTTCCTCCATAACTCGTCCCTATGACAATTATCCAAAAATCGATTTCTAGTCGTATCAGCTCCAGTTCGGCTCCGGATGAACTCAAATAAACCCGTATTCAATTTTATAAATCCAAAGGGACAAATTATGAAAAAATATCCAAAAAACAGACCGACTCGTTTTCCTCCATAACCCGTGTACTATCCCCTATGATGATTATCCCAAAACCGAGTTCGAGTCGTATCAGCTCCGATTCGGCTCCGGATGACCCCAAATAAACGCGTATTCAATCTTATAAATCCATAGGGATAAATTATGAAAAAATATATAAAAATTGGCCACCTCGATTTTCCTCCACAACTCATGTACTACCCTATGAGAATTATCCGAAAACCCAGTTCTGTCATATCAGCTCCAATTTGGGTCCGTATGAACCCAAATAAACGCGTATTCAATTTTATAAATCCACAAGGAGAAATTATGAAAAAATATCTGAACAACAGATCGCCTCGATTTTCCTCCATAACCCGTGTACTACCTCCTATGATGATTATCCCAAAACCGAGTTCCAGTTGTATCAGCTCCGATTCGGCTCCGGAAGACCCCAAATAAATGCGTATTCAATCTTATAAATCCATAGGGATAAATTATGAAAAAATATCCAAAAAATGGGCCGCCTCAATTCTCCTCAATAACCCGTGTATTACCCTCTATCAGAATTATCCGAAAACTGAGTTCCAGCCATATCAGCTTTGATTCGGCTCCGGATGACCTCAAATAAACACGTATTCAATCTTATAAATCCATAGGGACACATTATGAAAAAATATCCAAAAATAGGCCACCTCGATTTTCCTACATAACTTGTGTACTATCATATGAGAATTATCCGAAAACCCAGTTCCTGCCATATGAGCTTCAATTCAGGTCCGGATGAACCCAAATAAATGCGTATTCAATTTTATAAATCCCCAAGGAGAAATTATGAAAAAATATCCAAAAAATGGGCCACCTCGATTTTCCTCCATAACTCGTGTACTACCCTGTGAGAGTTATCTAAAAATCGAGTTCTAGATGTATCAGCTTAGATTCGGCTCCGGATGACCTCAAATAAATGCTTATTCAATTTTATAAATCCATAGGGACAAATTATGAAAAAATATCCGAAAAATAAGCCCTTTCAATTTTCCTCCACAACCCGTATACTACCCTCTGTGAGAATTTTTTAAAAATCGAGTTCTAGTCGTATCAGCTCCGGCTCGGCTCTGGATGACCTCAAATAAATGCCTATTCAATTTTATAAATCCATAGGGACAAATTATGAAAAAATATCCATAAAAGGGCCGCCTCGATTTTCCTCCATAACCCGTCCCTATGAGAATTATCTGAAAATCGATTTCGAGCCGTATCAGCTCCAGTTCGGCTCCGGATGACCTCAAATAAATGCGTATTCAATTTTATAAATCCATAGGGACAAATTATCAAAAAATATCCAAAAAATAGGCCGCCTTGATTTTCCTCCATAACCCGTGTACTACCCCCTATGAGAATTATCCCAAAATCGAGTTCCAGCCGTATCAGCTCCGATTCGGCTCCGGATGACCCCAAATAAACGCAAATTCAATCTTATAAATCCATAGGGATAAATTATGAAAAAATATCCAAAAAATGGGCCACCTCAATTCTCCTCCATAACCCGTGTATTACCCTCTATCAGAATTGTCCGAAAACTGAGTTCCAGCCATATCAGCTTTGATTCAGCTCCGGATGACCTCAAATAAACACGTATTCAATCTTATAAATCCATAGGGACACATTATGAAAAAATATCCAAAAATAGGCCACCTCGATTTTCCTACATAACTTGTGTACTATCCTATGAGAATTATCCGAAAACCCAGTTCCTCCTATATCAGCCTCAATTCGGGTCCGGATGAACCCAAATAAATGCGTATTCAATTTTATAAATCCCCAAGGAGAAATTATGAAAAAATATCCAAAAAATGGGCCACCTCGATTTTCCTCCATAACTCGTGTACTACCATGTGAGAGTTATCTAAAAATCGAGTTCTAGATGTATCAGCTTTGATTCAGCTCCGGATGACCTCAAATAAACGCTTATTCAATTTTATAAATACATAGGGACAAATTATGAAAAAATATCCGAAAAACGAGCCATCTCAATTTTCCTCCACAACTCGTGTACTACCCTCTATGTGAATTTTTCAAAAATCGAGTTCCAGCCGTATCAGCTCCGGCTCGGCTCCGAATGACCTCAAATAAACGCGTATTCAAGTTTATACATCCATAGGGACAAATTATGAAAAAATATCCATAAAAGGGTCACCTCGATTTTCCTCCATAACCCGTCCCTATGAGAATTATCCGAAAATCGATTTCCAGCCGTATCAGCTCCAGTTCGGCTCCAGATGACCTCAAATAAACGCGTATTCAATCTTATAAATCCATAGGGATAAATTAAGAAAAAATATCCAAAAAATGGGCTGCCTCAATTTTCCTCCATAACCCGTACTACCTCTATCAAAATTATCTCAAACCGAGTTTCAACAGATCGACTTTGATTCGACTCAGGATTACCTCAAATAAACACGTATTCAATCTTATAAATCCATAGGGACAAATTAAGAAAAATATCCAAAAATAGGCCACCTCAATTTTCATCCATAACTCGTGCACTACCCTTTGAGAATTATCCAAAACCTGGTTCCCGCCATATCGCCTTCAATTCAGGTCCGTATGAACCCAA
The DNA here is from genome assembly GCA_033398695.1 of Orobanche coerulescens. Lineage (NCBI taxonomy): Eukaryota > Viridiplantae > Streptophyta > Magnoliopsida > Lamiales > Orobanchaceae > Orobanche > Orobanche coerulescens. The sequence continues at coordinate 93,891 of JAWKAU010000349.1, read as the reverse complement.
ATAAATGCGTATTCAATTTTATAAATCCACAAAGGAGAAATTATGAAAAAATATCCAAAAAACGGGTTGCCTCGATTTTCCTCCATAACACGTGTACGGGTACTATGAGAGTTATCTAAAAATCGAGTTCTAGTCGTATCAGCTCCGATTCGGCTCCCAATGACCCTAAATAAATGCGTATTCGATTTTATAAATCCATAGGGACAAATTATGAAAAAATATCCAAAAAACAGAGCGTCTCAATTTTCCTCCACAACCCGTATACTACCCTCTATGAGAATTTTTTAAAAACCGAGTTCCAGTCGTATCAGATCCGGCTCGGCTCCGGATGACCTTAAATAAATGCGTATTCAATTTTATAAATCCATAGGGACAAATTATAAAAAATTATCCATAAAAGGGCCGCCTCGATTTTCCTCCATAACCCGTCCCTATGACAATTATCCGAAAATCGATTTCTCGTCGTATCAGCTCCAGTTCGGCTCCGGATGAACTCAAATAAACCCGTATTCAATTTTATAAATCCATAGGGACAAATTATGAAAAAATATCCAAAAAACAGACCCACTCGTTTTCCTCCATAACCCGTGTACTACCCCCTATGATGATTATCCCAAAACCGAGTTCGAGTCGTATCAGCTCCGATTCGGCTCCGGATGACCCCAAATAAACGCGTATTCAATCTTATAAATCCATAGGGATAAATTATGAAAAAATATATAAAAATAGGCCACCTCGATTTTCCTCCACAACTCATGTACTACCCTATGAGAATTATCTGAAAACCCAGTTCTGTCATATCAGCTCCAATTTGGGTCCGTATGAATCCAAATAAACGCGTATTCAATTTTATAAATCCACAAGGAGAAATTATGAAAAAATATCTGAACAACAGATCGCCTCGATTTTCCTCCATAACCCGTGTACTACCTCCTATGATGATTATCCCAAAACCGAGTTCCAGTCGTATCAGCTCCGATTCGGCTCCGGAAGACCCCAAATAAACGCGTATTCAATCTTATAAATCCATAGGGATAAATTATGAAAAAATATCTGAACAACAGATCGCCTCGATTTTCCTCCATAACCCGTGTACTACCTCCTATGATGATTATCCCAAAACCGAGTTCCAGTCGTATCAGCTCCGATTCGGCTCCGGAAGACCCCAAATAAACGCGTATTCAATCTTATAAATCCATAGGGATAAATTATGAAAAAATATCCAAAAAATGGGCCGCCTCAATTCTCCTCAATAACCCGTGTATTACCCTCTATCAGAATTATCTGAAAACTGAGTTCCAGCCATATCAGCTTTGATTCGGCTCCGGATGACCTCAAATAAACACGTATTCAATCTTATAAATCCATAGGGACACATTATGAAAAAATATCCAAAAATAGGCCACCTCGATTTTCCTACATAACTTGTGTACTATCATATGAGAATTATCCGAAAACCCAGTTCCTGCCATATCAGCTTCAATTCGGGTCCGGATGAACCCAAATAAATGTGTATTCAATTTTATAAATCCCCAAGGAAAAATTATGAAAAAATATCCAAAAAATGGACCACCTAGATTTTCCTCCATAACTCGTGTACTACCCTGTGAGAGTTATCTAAAAATCGAGTTCTAGACGTATCAGCTTCGATTCGGCTCCGGATGACCTCAAATAAATGCTTATTCAATTTTATAAATCCATAGGGACAAATTATGAAAAAATATCCGAAAAACAGGCCCTTTCAATTTTCCTCCACAACCCGTGTACTACCCTCTGTGAGAATTTTTTAAAAATCGAGTTCTAGTCGTATCAGCTCCGGCTCGGCTCCGGATGACCTCAAATAAATGCGTATTCAATTTTATAAATCAATAGGGACAAATTATGAAAAAATATCCAAAAAATAGGCCGCCTTGATTTTCCTCCATAACCCGTGTACTACCCCCTATGAGAATTATCCCAAAATCGAGTTCCAGCCGTATCAGCTCCGATTCGGCTCCGGATGACCCCAAATAAATGCAAATTCAATCTTATAAATCCATAGGGATAAATTATGAAAAAATATCTAAAAAATGGGCCGCCTCAATTCTCCTCCATAACCCGTGTATTACCCTCTATCAGAAATGTCCGAAAACTGAGTTCCATCCATATCCGCTTTGAGTCGGCTCCGGATGACCTCAAATAAACACGTATTCAATCTTATAAATCCATAGGGACACATTATGAAAAAATATCCAAAAATATGCCACCTCGATTTTCCTACATAACTTGTGTACTATCCTATGAGAATTATCCGAAAACCCAGTTCCTGCTATATCAGCTTCAATTCGGGTCCGGATGAACCTAAATAAATGCATATTCAATTTTATAAATCCCCAAGGAGAAATTATGAAAAAATATCCAAAAAATGGGCCACCTCGATTTTCCTCCATAACTCGTGTACTACCATGTGAGAGTTATCTAAAAATCGAGTTCTAGATGTATCAGCTTCGATTCAGCTCCGGATGACCTCAAATAAACGCTTATTCAATTTTATAAATCCATAGGGACAAATTATGAAAAAATATCCGAAAAACGAGCCATCTCAATTTTCCTCCACAACTCGTGTACTACCCTCTATATGAATTTTTCAAAAATCGAGTTCCAGCCGTATCAGCTCCGGCTCGGCTCCGAATGACCTTAAATAAACGCGTATTCAAGTTTATACATACATAGGGACAAATTATGAAAAAATATCCATAAAAGGGTCACCTCGATTTTCCTCCATAACCCGTCCCTATGAGAATTATCCGAAAATCGATTTCCAGTCGTATCAGCTCCAGTTCGGCTCCGGATGACCTCAAATAAACGCGTATTCAATCTTATAAATCCATAGGGACACATTATGACAAAATATCCAAAAATAGGCCACCTCGATTTTCCTCCATAACTCGTGTACTACCCTGTGAGAATTATCCAAAAACCCAGTTCCTGCCATATCAGCTCCAATTCGGGTCCGGATGAACCCAAATAAATGCGTATTCAATTTTATAAATCCACAAGGAGAAATTATGAAAAAATATCCAAAAAACGGGCCGCCTCGATTTTCCTCCATAACTCGTGTATTACCCTATGAGAGTTATCTAAAAATCGAGTTCTAGCCGTATCAGCTTCGATTCGGCTCCGGATGACCTCAAATAAACGCTTTTTCAATTTTAAAAATCCATAGGGACAAATTATGAAAAAATATCCGAAAAATGAGCCATCTCAATTTTCCTCCACAACTCGTGTACTACCCTCTATGTGAATTTTTCAAAAATCGAGTTCCAGCCGTATCAGCTCCGGCTCGGCTCCGAATGACCTCAAATAAACGCGTATTCAAGTTTATACATCCATAGGGACAAATTATGAAAAAATAACCATAAAACGGTCACCTCGATTTTCCTCCATAACCTGTCCCTATGAGAATTATCCGAAAATCGATTTACAGCCATATCAGCTCCAGTTCGGCTCCGGATGACCTCAAATAAATGCGTATTCAATCTTATAAATCCATAGGGATAAATCATGAAAAAATATCCAGAAAACGGGCCGCCTCGATTTTCCTCCATAACCCGTGTACTACCCCCTAGGAGAATTTTTAAAAACCGAGTTCCAGCCGTATCAGCTCCGGCTCGGCTCCGGATGACCCTAAATAAATGCGTATTCAATTTTATAAATCCATAGGGACAAATTATGAAAAAATATCCGAAAAACGAGCCATCTCAATTTTCCTCCACAACTCGTGTACTACCCTCTATGTGGATTTTTCAAAAATCGAGTTCCAGCCGTATCAGCTCTGGCTCGGCTCCGAATGACCTTAAATAAATGCGTATTCAAGTTTATACATCCATAGGGACAAATTATGAAAAAATATCCATAAAAGGGTCACCTCGATTTTCCTCCATAACCCGTCCCTATGAGAATTATCCGAAAATCGATTTCCAGTCGTATCAGCTCCAGTTCGGCTCCGGATGACCTCAAATAAACGCGTATTCAATCTTATAAATCCATAGGGACACATTATGAAAAAATATCCAAAAATAGGCCACCTCGATTTTCCTCCATAACTCGTGTACTACCCTGTGAGAATTATCCGAAAACCCAGTTCCTGTCATATCAGCTCCAATTCGGGTGCGGATGAACCCAAATAAATGCGTATTCAATTTTATAAATCCACAAGGAGAAATTATGAAAAATATCCAAAAACAGGCCGCCTCGATTTTCCTCCTTAACTCGTGTATTACCCTATGAGAGTTATCTAAAAATCGAGTTCTAGCCGTATCGGCTTCGATTCGGCTCGGATGACCTCAAATAAACGCTTTTTCAATTTTATAAATCCATAGGGACAAATTATGAAAAATATCCAAAAACGAGCCATCTCAATTTTCCTCCACAACTCGTGTACTACCCTCTATGTGAATTTTCAAAAATCGAGTTCCAGTAGTATCGGCTCATTTCGGCTCCGAATGACCTCAAATAAACACGTATTCAAGTTTATACATCCATAGGGACAAATTATGAAAAAATAACCATAAAAGGGTCACCTCGATTTTCCTCCATAACCTGTCCCTATGAGAATTATCCGAAAATCGATTTACAGCCATATTAGCTCCAGTTCGGCTCCGGATGACCTCAAATAAACGCGTATTCAATCTTATAAATCCATAGGGATAAATTATGAAAAAATATCCAAAAAATGGGCTGCCTCAATTTTCCTCCAAAACCCGTGTACTACCCTCTATCAAAATTATCTGAACAACTGAGTTTCAGTCGTATCAGCTGTGATTCGACTCCGGATTACCTCAAATAAACACGTATTCAATCTTATAAATCCATAGGGACAAATTAAGAAAAATATCCAAAAATAGGCCACCTCAATTTTCCTCCATAACTCGTGTACTACCCTATGAGAATTATTCAAAACCCAGTTCTGCCATATCGGCTTCAATTCAGTCGGATGAACCCAAATAAATGCGTATTCAATTTTATAAGTCCACAAAGGACAAATTATGAAAAAATATCCAAAAAACAGAGTGTCTCAATTTTCCTCCACAACCCGTATACTACCCTCTATGAGAATTTTTTAAAAACCAAGTTCCAGTCGTATCAGATCCGACTCGGCTCCGGATGACCTTAAATAAATGCGTATTCAATTTTATAAATCCATAGGGACAAATTATAAAAAAAAAAATCCATAAAAGGGCCACCTCGATTTTCCTCCATAACCCGTCCCTATGAGAATTATCCGAAAATCGATTTCTAGCCGTATCAGCTCCAGTTCGGCTCCGGATGAACTCAAGTAAACCCGTATTCAATTTTATAAATCCATAGGGACAAATTATGAAAAATATCCAAAAACAGCCGACTCGTTTTCCTCCATAACCCGTGTACTACCCCTATGATGATTATCCCAAACCGAGTTCGAGTCGTATCAACTCCGATCGGCTCAGGATGACCCCAAATAAATGCGTATTCAATCTTATAAATCCATAGGGATAAATCATGAAAAATATATAAAAATAGGCCACCTCGATTTTCCTCCACAACTCATGTACTACCCTATGAGAAATATCCGAAAACCAGATTCACATATCGGCTCAATTTGGGTCCGTATGAATCCAAATAAACGCGTATTCAATTTTATAAATCCACAAGGAGAAATTATGAAAAATATCTGAACAACAGATCGCCTCGATTTTCCTCTATAACCCGTGCACTACCTCCTATGATGATTATCCCAAACCGAGTTCCATCGTATCGGCTCCGATTCGGCTCAGGAAGACCCCAAATAAACGCGTATTCAATCTTATAAATCCATAGGGATAAATTATGAAAAATATCCAAAAATGGGCCGCCTCAATTCTCCTCAATAACCCGTGTATTACCCTCTATCGAATTATCCGAAAAGCGAGTTCCACCATATCAGCTTTGATTCGGCTCCGAATGACCTCAAATAAACACGTATTCAATCTTATAAATCCATAGGGACACATTATGAAAAAATATCCAAAAATAGGCCACCTCGATTTTCCTACATAACTTGTGTACTATCCTATGAGAATTATCCGAAAACCCAGTTCCTGCTATATCAGCTTCAATTCGGGTCCGGATGAACCCAAATAAATGCGTATTCAATTTTATAAATCCCCAAGGAGAAATTATGAAAAAATATCCAAAAAATGGGCCACCTCGATTTTCCTCCATAACTCGTGTACTACCCTACGAGAGTTATCTAAAAATCGAGTTCTAGACGTATCAGCTTCGATTCAGCTCCGGATGACCTCAAATAAACGCTTATTCAATTTTATAAATCCATAGGGACAAATTATGAAAAAATATCCGAAAAACGAGCCATCTCAATTTTCCTCCACAACTCGTGTACTACCCTCTATGTGGATTTTTCAAAAATCGAGTTCCAGCCGTATCAGCTCTGGCTCGGCTCCGAATGACCTTAAATAAATGCGTATTCAAGTTTATACATCCATAGGGACAAATTATGAAAAAATATCCATAAAAGGGTCACCTCGATTTTCCTCCATAACCCGTCCCTATGAGAATTATCCGAAAATCGATTTCCAGTCGTATCAGCTCCAGTTCGGCTCCGGATGACCTCAAATAAACGCGTATTCAATCTTATAAATCCATAGGGACACATTATGAAAAAATATCCAAAAATAGGCCACCTCGATTTTCCTCCATAACTCGTGTACTACCCTGTGAGAATTATCCGAAAACCCAGTTCCTGTCATATCAGCTCCAATTCGGGTCCGGATGAACCCAAATAAATGCGTATTCATTTTTATAAATCCACAAGGAGAAATTATGAAAAAATATCCAAAAAACAGGCCGCCTCGATTTTCCTCCATAACTCGTGTATTACCCTATGAGAGTTATCTAAAAATCGAGTTCTAGCCGTATCAGCTTCGATTCGGCTCCGGATGACCTCAAATAAACGCTTTTTCAATTTTATAAATCCATAGGGACAAATTATGAAAAATATCCGAAAAACGAGCCATCTCAATTTTCCTCCACAACTCGTGTACTACCCTCTATGTGAATTTTTCAAAATCGAGTTCCAGTAGTATCGCTCCGGCTCGGCTCCGAATGACCTCAAATAAACACGTATTCAAGTTTATACATCCATAGGGACAAATTATGAAAAATAACCATAAAAGGGTCACCTCGATTTTCCTCCATAACCCGTCCCTATGAGAATTATCCGAAAATCGATTTACTGACCATATTAGCTCGATTCGGCTCAGGATGACCTCAAATAAACGCGTATTCAATCTTATAAATCCATAGGGATAAATTATGAAAAAATATCCAAAAAATGGGCTGCCTCAATTTTCCTCCAAAACCCGTGTACTACCCTCTATCAAAATTATCTGAAAAACTGAGTTTCAGTCGTATCAGCTGTGATTCGACTCCGGATTACCTCAAATAAACACGTATTCAATCTTATAAATCCATAGGGACAAATTAAGAAAAATATCCAAAAATAGGCCACCTCAATTTTCCTCCATAACTCGTGTACTACCCTATGAGAATTATCCGAAAACCCAGTTCCTGCCATATCAGCTTCAATTCAGGTCCGGATGAACCCAAATAAATGCGTATTCAATTTTATAAGTCCACAAAGGAGAAATTATGAAAAAATATCCAAAAAACGGGCTGCCTTGATTTTCCTCCATAACACGTGTACGGGTACTATGAGAGTTATCTAAAAATCGAGTTCTAGCCGTATCAGCTCCGATTCGGCTCCGGATGACCCTAAATAAACGCGTATTCGATTTTATAAATCCATAGGGACAAATTATGAAAAAATATCCAAAAAACAGAGTGTCTCAATTTTCCTCCACAACCCGTATACTACCCTCTATGAGAATTTTTTAAAAACCAAGTTCCAGTCGTATCAGATCCGACTCGGCTCCGGATGACCTTAAATAAATGCGTATTCAATTTTATAAATCCATAGGGACAAATTATAAAAAAAAAAATCCATAAAAGGGCCACCTCGATTTTCCTCCATAACCCGTCCCTATGAGAATTATCCGAAAATCGATTTCTAGCCGTATCAGCTCCAGTTCGGCTCCGGATGAACTCAAGTAAACCCGTATTCAATTTTATAAATCCATAGGGACAAATTATGAAAAAATATCCAAAAAACAGACCGACTCGTTTTCCTCCATAACCCGTGTACTACCCCCTATGATGATTATCCCAAAACCGAGTTCGAGTCGTATCAACTCCGATTCGGCTCCGGATGACCCCAAATAAATGCGTATTCAATCTTATAAATCCATAGGGATAAATCATGAAAAAATATATAAAAATAGGCCACCTCGATTTTCCTCCACAACTCATGTACTACCCTATGAGAAATATCCGAAAACCCAGTTCTGTCATATCAGCTCCAATTTGGGTCCGTATGAATCCAAATAAACGCGTATTCAATTTTATAAATCCACAAGGAGAAATTATGAAAAAATATCTGAACAACAGATCGCCTCGATTTTCCTCTATAACCCGTGCACTACCTCCTATGATGATTATCCCAAAACCGAGTTCCAGTCGTATCAGCTCCGATTCGGCTCCGGAAGACCCCAAATAAACGCGTATTCAATCTTATAAATCCATAGGGATAAATTATGAAAAAATATCCAAAAAATGGGCCGCCTCAATTCTCCTCAATAACCCGTGTATTACCCTCTATCAGAATTATCCGAAAACTGAGTTCCAGCCATATCAGCTTTGATTCGGCTCCGAATGACCTCAAATAAACACGTATTCAATCTTATAAATCCATAGGGACACATTATGAAAAAATATCCAAAAATAGGCCACCTCGATTTTCCTACATAACTTGTGTACTATCCTATGAGAATTATCCGAAAACCCAGTTCCTGCTATATCAGCTTCAATTCGGGTCCGGATGAACCCAAATAAATGCGTATTCAATTTTATAAATCCCCAAGGAGAAATTATGAAAAAATATCCAAAAAATGGGCCACCTCGATTTTCCTCCATAACTCGTGTACTACCCTACGAGAGTTATCTAAAAATCGAGTTCTAGACGTATCAGCTTCGATTCAGCTCCGGATGACCTCAAATAAACGCTTATTCAATTTTATAAATCCATAGGGACAAATTATGAAAAAATATCCAGAAAACGGGCCGCCTCGATTTTCCTCCATAACCCGTGTACTACCCCCTATGAGAATTTTTAAAAACCGAGTTCCAGCCGTATCAGCTCCGGCTCGGCTCCGGATGACCCTAAATAAATGCGTATTCAATTTTATAAATCCATAGGGACAAATTATGAAAAAATATCCGAAAAACGAGCCATCTCAATTTTCCTCCACAACTCGTGTACTACCCTCTATGTGGATTTTTCAAAAATCGAGTTCCAGTAAGTATCGGCTCATTCGGCTCCGAATGACCTTAAATAAATGCGTATTCAAGTTTATACATCCATAGGGACAAATTATGAAAAAATATCCATAAAAGGGTCACCTCGATTTTCCTCCATAACCCGTCCCTATGAGAATTATCCGAAAATCGATTTCCAGTCGTATCAGCTCCAGTTCGGCTCCGGATGACCTCAAATAAACGCGTATTCAATCTTATAAATCCATAGGGACACATTATGACAAAATATCCAAAAATAGGCCACCTCGATTTTCCTCCATAACTCGTGTACTACCCCGTGAGAATTATCCGAAAACCCAGTTCTGTCATATCGGCTCCAATTCGGGTCCGGATGAACCCAAATAAATGCGTATTCATTTTTATAAATCCACAAGGAGAAATTATGAAAAAATATCCAAAAAACGGGCCGCCTCGATTTTCCTCCATAACTCGTGTATTACCCTATGAGAGTTATCTAAAAATCGAGTTCTAGCCGTATCAGCTTCGATTCGGCTCCGGATGACCTCAAATAAACGCTTTTTCAATTTTATAAATCCATAGGGACAAATTATGAAAAAATATCCGAAAAACGAGCCATCTCAATTTTCCTCCACAACTCGTGTACTACCCTCTATGTGAATTTTTCAAAAATCGAGTTCCAGCCGTATCAGCTCCGGCTCGGCTCCGAATGACCTCAAATAAACACGTATTCAAGTTTATACATCCATAGGGACAAATTATGAAAAAATAACCATAAAAGGGTCACCTCGATTTTCCTCCATAACCTGTCCCTATGAGAATTATCCGAAAATCGATTTACAGCCATATTAGCTCCAGTTCGGCTCCGGATGACCTCAAATAAACGCGTATTCAATCTTATAAATCCATAGGGATAAATTATGAAAAAATATCCAAAAAATGGGCTGCCTCAATTTTCCTCCAAAACCCGTGTACTACCCTCTATCAAAATTATCTGAAAAACTGAGTTTCAGTCGTATCAGCTGTGATTCGACTCCGGATTACCTCAAATAAACACGTATTCAATCTTATAAATCCATAGGGACAAATTAAGAAAAATATCCAAAAATAGGCCACCTCAATTTTCCTCCATAACTCGTGTACTACCCTATGAGAATTATCCGAAAACCCAGTTCCTGCCATATCAGCTTCAATTCAGGTCCGGATGAACCCAAATAAATGCGTATTCAATTTTATAAGTCCACAAAGGAGAAATTATGAAAAAATATCCAAAAAACGGGCTGCCTTGATTTTCCTCCATAACACGTGTACGGGTACTATGAGAGTTATCTAAAAATCGAGTTCTAGCCGTATCAGCTCCGATTCGGCTCCGGATGACCCTAAATAAACGCGTATTCGATTTTATAAATCCATAGGGACAAATTATGAAAAAATATCCAAAAAACAGAGTGTCTCAATTTTCCTCCACAACCCGTATACTACCCTCTATGAGAATTTTTTAAAAACCAAGTTCCAGTCGTATCAGATCCGACTCGGCTCCGGATGACCTTAAATAAATGCGTATTCAATTTTATAAATCCATAGGGACAAATTATAAAAAAAATATCCATAAAAGGGCCACCTCGATTTTCCTCCATAACCCGTCCCTATGAGAATTATCCGAAAATCGATTTCTAGCCGTATCAGCTCCAGTTCGGCTCCGGATGAACTCAAGTAAACCCGTATTCAATTTTATAAATCCATAGGGACAAATTATGAAAAAATATCCAAAAAACAGACCGACTCGCTTTTCCTCCATAACCCGTACTACCCCTATGATGATTATCCCAAACCGAGTTCGAGTATCAACTCCGATTCGGCTCCGGATGACCCCAAATAAACGCGTATTCAATCTTATAAATCCATAGGGATAAATCATGAAAAAATATATAAAAATAGGCCACCTCGATTTTCCTCCACAACTCATGTACTACCCTATGAGAAATATCAAAACCCGATTCCTCACATATCGGCTCCAATTTGGGTCCGTATGAATCCAAATAAACGCGTATTCAATTTTATAAATCCACAAGGAGAAATTATGAAAAAATATCTGAACAACAGATCGCCTCGATTTTCCTCTATAACCCGTGCACTACCTCCTATGATGATTATCCCAAAACCGAGTTCCAGTCGTATCAGCTCCGATTCGGCTCCGGAAGACCCCAAATAAACGCATATTCAATCTTATAAATCCATAGGGATAAATTATGAAAAAATATCCAAAAAATGGGCCGCCTCAATTCTCCTCCATAACCCGTGTATTACCCTCTATCAGAATTATCCGAAAACTGAGTTCCAGCCATATCAGCTTTGATTCGGCTCCGGATGACCTCAAATAAACACGTATTCAATCTTATAAATCCATAGGGACACATTATGAAAAAATATCCAAAAATAGGCCACCTCGATTTTCCTACATAACTTGTGTACTATCCTATGAGAATTATACGAAAACCCAGTTCCTGCTATATCAGCTTCAATTCGGGTCCGGATGAACCCAAATAAATGCGTATTCAATTTTATAAATCCCCAAGGAGAAATTATGAAAAAATATCCAAAAAATGGGCCACCTCGATTTTCCTCCATAACTCGTGTACTACCCTACGAGAGTTATCTAAAAATCGAGTTCTAGACGTATCAGCTTCGATTCAGCTCCGGATGACCTCAAATAAACGCTTATTCAATTTTATAAATCCATAGGGACAAATTATGAAAAAATATCCAGAAAACGGGCCGCCTCGATTTTCCTCCATAACCCGTGTACTACCCCCTATGAGAATTTTTAAAAACCGAGTTCCAGCCGTATCGGCTCGGCTCGGCTCAGGATGACCCTAAATAAATGCGTATTCAATTTTATAAATCCATAGGGACAAATTATGAAAAATATCCGAAAACGAGCCATCTCAATTTTCCTCCACAACTCGTGTACTACCTATGTGGATTTTTCAAAATCGAGTTCCAGTAGTATCGGCTCGGCTCCGAATGACCTTAAATAAATGCGTATTCAAGTTTATACATCCATAGGGACAAATTATGAAAAATATCCATAAAAGAGTCACCTCGATTTTCCTCCATAACCCGTCCCTATGAGAATTATCCGAAAATCGATTTCCATCGTATCGGCTCGATTCGGCTCGGATGACCTCAAATAAACGCGTATTCAATCTTATAAATCCATAGGGACACATTATGAAAAAATATCCAAAAATAGGCCACCTCGATTTTCCTCCATAACTCGTGTACTACCTGTGAGAATTATCCGAAACCCAGTTCTGTCATATCGGCTCCAATTCGGGTCGGATGAACCCAAATAAATGCGTATTCATTTTTATAAATCCACAAGGAGAAATTATGAAAAATATCCAAAAACGGGCCGCCTCGATTTTCCTCCATAACTCGTGTATTACCCTATGAGAGTTATCTAAAAATCGAGTTCTAGCCGTATCAGCTTCGATTCGGCTCCGGATGACCTCAAATAAACGCTTTTTCAATATTATAAATCCATAGGGACAAATTATGAAAAAATATCCTAAAATCGAGACAACTCAATTTTCCTCCACACCACGGGAACTACCCGCTATGTGAAATTTTCAAAATCGAGTTCCAGTAGTATCAGCTCCGGCTCGGCTCCGAATGACCTCAAATAAACACGTATTCAAGTTTATACATCCATAGGGACAAATTATGAAAAAATAACCATAAAAGGGTCACCTCGATTTTCCTCCATAACCTGTCCCTATGAGAATTAACCGAAAATCGATTTACGACCATATCGGCTCGATTCGGCTAGCCCGATGACCTCAAATAAACGCGTATTCAATCTTATAAATCCATAGGGATAAATTATGAAAAAATATCCAAAAAATGGGCTGCCTCAATTTTCCTCCAAAACCCGTGTACTACCCTCTATCAAAATTATCTGAAAAACTGAGTTTCAGTCGTATCAGCTGTGATTCGACTCCGGATTACCTCAAATAAACACGTATTCAATCTTATAAATCCATAGGGACAAATTAAGAAAAATATCCAAAAATAGGTCACCTCAATTTTCCTCCATAACTCGTGTACTACCTTATGAGAATTATCCGAAAACTCAGTTCCTGCCATATCAGCTTCAATTCAGGTCCGGATGAACCCAAATAAATGCATATTCAATTTTATAAGTCCACAAAGGAGAAATTATGAAAAAATATCCAAAAAACGGGCTGCCTCGATTTTCCTCCATAACACGTGTACGGGTACTATGAGAGTTATCTAATAATCGAGTTCTAGCCGTATCAGCTCCGATTCGGCTCCGGATGACCCTAAATAAACGCGTATTCGATTTTATAAATCCATAGGGACAAATTATGAAAAAATATCCAAAAAACAGAACGTCTCAATTTTCCTCCACGACCCGTATACTACCCTCTATGAGAATTTTTTAAAAACCGAGTTCCAGTCGTATCAGATCCGGCTCGGCTCCGGATGACCTTAAATAAATGCGTATTCAATTTTATAAATCCATAGGGACAAATTATAAAAAAATATCCATAAAAGGGCCGCCTCGATTTTCCTCCATAACCCGTCCCTATGAGAATTATCCGAAAATCGATTTCTAGCCTTATCAGCTCCAGGGATGAACTCAAATAAACCCGTATTCAATTTTATAAATCCATAGGGACAAATTATGAAAAAATATCCAAAAAACAGACCGACTCGTTTTCCTCCATAACCCGTGTACTACCCCCTATGATGATTATCCCAAAACCGAGTTCGAGTCGTATCAGCTCCGATTCGGCTCCGGATGACCCCAACTAAACGCGTATTCAATCTTATAAATCCATAGGGATAAATTATGAAAAAATATCCAAAAATAGGCCACCTCGATTTTCCTCCATAACTCATGTACTACCCTATGAGAATTATCCGAAAACCGATTTCCTCATATCGGCTCCAATTCGGGTCCGGATGAACCCAAATAAATGCGTATTCATTTTTATAAATCCACAAGGAGAAATTATGAAAAAATATCCAAAAAACGGGCCGCCTCGATTTTCCTCCATAACCCGTATACTACCTCCTATGATGATTATCCCAAAACCGAGTTATAGTTATATCGGCTTCGATTCGGCTCAGGATGACCCCAAATAAACACGTATTCAATTTTATAAATCCATAGGGAGAAATTATGAAAAATATCCAAAAATGGGCCACCTCGATTTTCCTCCATAACTCGTGTACTACCCTCTACGAGAGTTATCTAAAAATCGAGTTCTAGACGTATCGCCTCGATTCACTCGGATGACCTCAAATAAACGCTTATTCAATTTTATAAATCCATAGGGACAAATTATGAAAAATATCCAAAAAGGGCCGCCTCGATTTTCCTCCATAACCCGTACTACCCTATGAGAATTTTTAAAATCGAGTTCCAGCAGTATCATCTCGATTCAGGATGACCCTAAATAAATGCGTATTCAATTTTATAAATCCATAGGGACAAATTATGAAAAATATCCAAAAACGAGCCATCTCAATTTTCCTCCACAACTCGTGTACTACCCTCTATGTGAATTTTTCAAAAATCGAGTTCCAGCCGTATCAGCTCCGGCTCGGCTCCGAATGACCTTAAATAAATGCGTATTCAAGTTTATACATCCATAGGGACAAATTATGAAAAAATATCCATAAAAGGGTCACCTCGATTTTCCTCCATAACCCGTCCCTATGAGAATTATCCGAAAATCGATTTCCAGTCGTATCAGCTCCAGTTCGGCTCCGGATGACCTCAAATAAACGCGTATTCAATCTTATAAATCCATAGGGACACATTATGAAAAAATATCCAAAAATAGGCCACCTCGATTTTCCTCCATAACTCGTGTACTACCCTGTGAGAATTATCCGAAAACCCAGTTCCTGTCATATCAGCTCCAATTCGGGTCCGGATGAACCCAAATAAATGCGTATTCATTTTTATAAATCCACAAGGAGAAATTATGAAAAAATATCCAAAAAACGGGCCGCCTCGATTTTCCTCCATAACTCGTGTATTACCCTATGAGAGTTATCTAAAAATCGAGTTCTAGCCGTATCAGCTTCGATTCGGCTCCGGATGACCTCAAATAAACGCTTTTTCAATTTTATAAATCCATAGGGACAAATTATGAAAAAATATCCGAAAAACGAGCCATCTCAATTTTCCTCCACAACTCGTGTACTACCCTCTATGTGAATTTTTCAAAAATCGAGTTCCAGCCGTATCAGCTCCGGCTCGGCTCCGAATGACCTCAAATAAACACGTATTCAAGTTTATACATCCATAGGGACAAATTATGAAAAAATAACCATAAAAGGGTCACCTCGATTTTCCTCCATAACCTGTCCCTATGAGAATTATCCGAAAATCGATTTACAGCCATATCAGCTCCAGTTCGGCTCCGGATGACCTCAAATAAACGCGTATTCAATCTTATAAATCCATAGGGATAAATTATGAAAAAATATCCAAAAAATGGGCTGCCTCAATTTTCCTCCAAAACCCGTGTACTACCCTCTATCAAAATTATCTGAAAAACTGAGTTTCAGTCGTATCAGCTGTGATTCGACTCCGGATTACCTCAAATAAACACGTATTCAATCTTATAAATCCATAGGGACAAATTAAGAAAAATATCCAAAAATAGGTCACCTCAATTTTCCTCCATAACTCGTGTACTACCTTATGAGAATTATCCGAAAACTCAGTTCCTGCCATATCAGCTTCAATTCAGGTCCGGATGAACCCAAATAAATGCATATTCAATTTTATAAGTCCACAAAGGAGAAATTATGAAAAAATATCCAAAAAACGGGCTGCCTCGATTTTCCTCCATAACACGTGTACGGGTACTATGAGAGTTATCTAATAATCGAGTTCTAGCCGTATCAGCTCCGATTCGGCTCCGGATGACCCTAAATAAACGCGTATTCGATTTTATAAATCCATAGGGACAAATTATGAAAAAATATCCAAAATGTAACGTCTCAATTTTCCTCCACGACCCGTATACTACCCTCTATGAGAATTTTTTAAAAACCGAGTTCTAGTCGTATCGATCCGGCTCGGCTCGGATGAACCCAAATAAATGCGTATTCAATTTTATAAATCCCCAAGGAGAAATTATGAAAAAATATCCAAAAAATGGGCCACCTCGATTTTCCTCCATAACCCGTCCCTATGAGAATTATCCGAAAATCGATTTCTAGCCTTATCAGCTCCAGGGATGACCTCAAATAAACACGTATTCAATCTTATAAATCCATAGGGACACATTATGAAAAAATATCCAAAAATAGGCCACCTCGATTTTCCTACATAACTTGTGTACTATCCTATGAGAATTATCCCAAACCGAGTTCTGTCGTATCGGCTCTGATTCGGGTCGGATGAACCCAAATAAATGCGTATTCAATCTTATAAATCCATAGGGATAAATTATGAAAAATATCCAAAAATGGGCCACCTCGATTTTCCTCCATAACCCGTGTACTACCTCTATGAGAATTATCCAAAAATGAGTTCTAGCAACTTTGATTCGCTCAGGATGACCTCAAATAAACACGTATTCAATCTTATAAATCCATAGGGACACATTATGAAAAATATCCAAAAATAGGCCACCTCGATTTTCCTACATAACTTGTGTACTACCTATGAGAATTATACGAAAACCCGGTTCATACTATATCGGCTCAATTCGGGTCGGATGAACCCAAATAAATGCGTATTCAATTTTATAAATCCACAAGGAGAAATTATGAAAAATATCCAAAAATGGGCCACCTCGATTTTCCTCCATAACTCGTGTACTACCCTACGAGAGTTATCTAAAAATCGAGTTCTAGACGTATCGCCTTCGATTCGGCTCGGATGACCTCAAATAAATGCTTATTCAATTTTATAAATCCATAGGGACAAATTATGAAAAATATCCGTAAAACAAGCCGCCTCAATTTTCCTCCACAACCCGTGTACTACCCTCTATGAGAATTTTTAAAAATCGAGTTCCAGTCGTATCAACTCGGCTCGGCTCAGGATGACCTCAAATAAATGCGTATTCAATTTTATAAATCCATAGGGACAAATTATGAAAAATATCCATAAAAGGGCCATCTCGATTTTCCTCCATAACCCGTACTACCCTATGAGAATTATCCGAAAATCAAGTTCCAGCCGTATCGGCTCGGCTCGGCTCGGATGACCTAAAATAAATGCGTATTCAATTTTATAAATCCATAGGGACAAATTATGAAAAATATCCAAAAATAGGCCACCTTGATTTTCCTCCATAACCCGTGTACTACCCCCTATGAGAATTATCCCAAAATCGAGTTCCGGTAGTATCGGCTTTGATTCGGCTCGGATGACCTCAAATAAACGCGTATTCAATCTTATAAATCCATAGGGACACATTATGAAAAAATATCCAAAAATAGGCCACCTCGATTTTCCTCCATAACATGTGTACTATCCTATGAGAATTATCCGAAACCCAGTTCTGTCATATCGGCTCCAATTCGGTTCGGATGAACCCAAATAAATGCGTATTCAATTTTATAAATCCACAAGGAGAAATTATGAAAAATATCCAAAAATGGGCCGCCTCGATTTTCCTCCATAACTCGTGTACTACCCCTATGAGAGTTATCTAAAATCGAGTTCTAGATGTATCGGCTTCGATTCGGCTCAGGATGACCTCAAATAAACATGTATTCAATTTTATAAATCCATAGGGACAAATTATGAAAAATATCCGAAAAATAAGCCATCTCAATTTTCCTCCACAACCCGTGTACTACCCTCTATGAGAATTTTTAAAAATCGAGTTCTAGTCGTATCGGCTCCGGCTCGGCTCTGGATGACCTCAAATAAACACGTATTCAATTTTATAAATCCATAGGGACAAATTATGAAAAATATCCATAAAAGGGTCGCCTCGATTTTCCTCCATAACCCGTCCCTATGAGAATTATCCGAAAATCGATTTCTGCCGTATCATCTCGATTCGGCTCAGATGACCTCAAATAAACGCGTATTCAATTTTATAAATCCATAGGGACGAATTATGAAATAATATCCAAAAATAGGCCGCCTCGATTTTCCTCCATAACCCGTGTACTACCCCCTATGAGAATTATCCCAAAATCGAGTTCCAGCCGTATCAGCTCGGATTCGGCTCCGGATGACCCCAAATAAACGCGTATTCAATCTTATAAATCCATAGGGATAAATTATGAAAAAATATCCAAAAAATGGGCCGCCTCAATTCTCCTCCATAACCCGTGTACTACCCTCTATCAGAATTATCCAAAAACTGAGTTCCAGCCGTATCAGCTTTGATTCGGCTCCGGATGACCTCAAATAAACACGTATTCAATCTTATAAATCCATAGGGACAAATTATGAAAAAATATCCAAAAATAGGCCACCTCGTTTTTTCTCCATAACTCGTTTACTACCCTATGAGAATTATACGAAAACCCAGTTCCTGCTATATCAGCTTCAATTCGGGTCCGGATGAACCCAAATAAATGCGTATTCAATTTTATAAATCCCCAAGGAGAAATTATGAAAAAATATCCAAAAAATGGGCCACCTCGATTTTCCTCCATAACCCGTCCCTATGAGAATTATCCGATAATCGAGTTCTAGTCGTATCGGCTCCGATTCGGCTCGGATGACCCTAAATAAATGCGTATTCAATTTTATAAATCCATAGGGACAAATTATGAAAAAATATCCGTAAAACAAGCCGCCTCAATTTTCCTCCACAACCCGTGTACTACCCTCTATGAGAATTTTTAAAAATCGAGTTCCAGTCGTATCAACTCCGGCTCGGCTCGGATGACCTCAAATAAATGCGTATTCAATTTTATAAATCCATAGGGACAAATTATGAAAAATATCCATAAAAGGGCCGCCTCGATTTTCCTCCATAACCCGTCCCTATGAGAATTATCCGAAAATCAAGTTCAGTAGTATCGGCTCCGGCTCAGGATAACCTAAAATAAACGCGTATTCAATTTTATAAATCCATAGGGACAAATTATGAAAAATATCCAAAAATAGGCCGCCTTGATTTTCCTCCATAACCCGTGTACTACCCCTATGAGAATTATCCCAAAACCGAGTTCCAGAGTATCGGCTTTGATTCGGCTCAGGATGACCCCAAATAAACGCGTATTCAATCTTATAAATCCATAGGGACAAATTATGAAAAATATCCAAAAATAGGCCACCTCGATTTTCCTCCATAACGTGTGTACTATCCTATGAGAATTATCCGAAACCCAGTTCTGCCATATCGGCTCAATTGGTCCGGATGAACCCAAATAAACGCGTATTTGATTTTATAAATCCACAAGGAGAAATTATGAAAAAATATCCCAAAAATGGGCCGCCTCGATTTTCCTCCATAACCCGTGTACTACCCCTATGAGAGTTATCTAAAAATCGAGTTATAGTCGTATCAGCTTCGATTCGGCTCCGGATGACCCTAAATAAACATGTATTCAATTTTATAAATCCATAGGGACAAATTATGAAAAAATATCCGTAAAATGGGCCATCTCAATTTTCCTCCACAACCCGTGTACTACCCTCTATGAGAATTTTTTAAAAATCGAGTTCCAGTCGTATCAGCTCCGGCTGGATGACCTCAAATAAACGCGTATTCAATTTTATAAATCCATAGGGACAAATTATGAAAAATATCCATAAAAGGGCCGCCTCGATTTTCCTCCATAACCCGTCCCTATGAGAATTATCCGAAAATCGAGTTCCAGCCGTATTATCTCGATTGCTCCGGATGACCTCAAATAAACGCGTATTCAATTTTATAAATCCATAGGGATAAATTATGAAATAATATCCAAAAATAGGCCACCTCGATTTTCCTACATAACCCGTACTACCCCTATGAGAGTTATCCCAAAACCGAGTTCGATCGTATCGGCTTTGATTCGGCTCAGGATGACCCCAAATAAACGCGTATTCAATCTTATAAATCCATAGGGATAAATTATACAAAAATATCCAAAAATGGGCCACCTAAATTCTCCTTCATAACCCGTGTACTACCCTCTATGAGAATTATCCAAAATGAGTTCGGTAGTATCAACTTTGATTCGGCTCAGGATGACCTCAAATAAACACGTATTCAATCTTATAAATCCATAGGGACAAATTATGAAAAATATCCAAAAATAGGCCACCTCGATTTTCCTCCATAACTCGTTTACTACCCTATGAGAATTATCGAAAATCGAGTTCATACTATATCGGCTCCAATTCGGGTTCGGATGAACTCAAATAAATGCGTATTTGATTTTATAAATCCACAAAGAGAAATTATGAAAAATATCCCAAAAATGGGCCGCCTCAATTTTCCTCCATAACCCGTGTACTATCCCTATGAGAGTTATCTAAAAATCGAGTTCTAGTCGTATCGGCTCCGATTCGGCTCGGATGACCCTAAATAAATGCGTATTCACTTTTATAAATCCATAGGGACAAATTATGAAAAAATATCCATAAAACAAGCCGTCTCAATTTTCCTCCACAACCCGTGTACAACCCTCTGTGAGAATTTTTAAAAATCGAGTTCGAGCCGTATCAACTCCGGTTCGGCTCAGGATGACCTCAAATAAATGCGTATTCAATTTTATAAATCCATAGGGACAAATTATGAAAAATATCCATAAAAGGGCCGCCTCGATTTTCCTCCATAACCCGTACCCCTATGAGAATTATCCGAAAATCAAGTTCCAGTAGTATCGGTTCGATTCGGCTCAGGATGACCTAAAATAAACGCGTATTTAATTTTATAAATCCATAGGGACAAATTATGAAAAAATAGCCAAAAAATAGGCAGCCTTGATTTGCCTCCATAACCCGTGTACTACCCCCTACGAGAATTATCCAAAAACTGAGTTCCAGTAGTATCAGCTTTGATGCGGCACCGGATGGCCCCAAATAAGCGCGTATTCAATCTTATAAATCCATAGGGACAAATTATGAAAAAATATCCAAAAATAGGTCGCCTCAATTTTCCTCCATAACGTGTGTACTATCCTATGAGAATTATCCGAAACCGAGTTCTGCCATATCGGCTTCAATTCGGGTTCGGATGAATCCAAATAAACGCGTATTCAATTTTATAAATCCACAAAGAGAAATTATGAAAAATATCCCAAAAATGGGCCACCTCGATTTTCCTCCATAACTCGTGTACTACCCTATGAGAGTTATCTAAAAATCGAGTTATAGTCGTATCGGCTTGATTCGCTCAGGATGACCCTAAATAAACATGTATTCAATTTTATAAATCTATAGGGACAAATTATGAAAAATATCCGTAAAATGGGCCGCCTCAATTTTCCTCCACAACCCGTGTACTACCCTCTATGAGAATTTTTTAAAAATCGAGTTCTAGTCGTATCGACTCGGCTCTGGATGACCTCAAATAAACGCGTATTCAATTTTATAAATCCATAGGGACAAATTATGAAAAATATCCATAAAAGGGTCGCCTCGATTTTCCTCCATAACCCGTCCCCTATGAGAATTATCCGAAAATCGAGTTCAGTAGTATCATCTCGATTGATTCGTATGACCTCAAATAAATGCGTATTCAATTTTATAAATCCAAAGGGACGAATTATGAAAAAATATCCAAAGAATAGGCCGCCTCGATTTTCCTCCATAACCCGTGTACTACCCCTATGAGAGTTATCCCAAAATCGAGTTCCAGTAGTATCGCTCTGATTCGGCTCAGGATGACCCCAAATAAACGCGTATTCAATCTTATAAATCCATAGGGATAAATTATACAAAAATATCCAAAAATGGGCCGCCTAAATTCTCCTCCATAACCCGTGTACTACCCTCTATCGAATTATCCAAAAATGAGTTCCAGTAGTATCAACTTTGATTCGGCTCAGGATGACCTCAAATAAACACGTATTCAATCTTATAAATCCATAGGGACAAATTATGAAAAATATCTAAAAATAGGCCACCTCGATTTTCCTCCATAACTCGTGTACTACCCTATGAGAATTATCCGAAAACCCAGTTCATGCCATATCGGCTCCAATTCGGGTTCAAATGAACCCAAATAAATGCGTATTTGATTTTATAAATCCACAAAGAGAAATTATGAAAAATATCCCAAAAATGGGCCGCCTCAATTTTCCTCCATAACTCGTGTACTATCCCTATGAGAGTTATCTAAAATCGAGTTCTAGTCGTATCGGCTCCGATTCGGCTCGGATGACCTCAAATAAATGCGTATTCACTTTTATAAATCCATAGGGACAAATTATGAAAAAATATCCGTAAAACAAGCCGCCTCAATTTTCCTCCACAACCCGTGTACAACCCTCTATGAGAATTTTTAAAAATCGAGTTCCAGCCGTATCAACTCCGGTTCGGCTCAGGATGACCTCAAATAAACGCGTATTCAATTCTATAAATCCATAGGGACAAATCATGAAAAATATCCATAAAAGGGCCATCTCGATTTTCCTCCATAATCCGTACTACCCTATGAGAATTATCCGAAAATCAAGTTCCAGGTGTATCGGCTCGATTCGGCTCCGGATAACCTAAAATAAACGCGTATTCAATTTTATAAATCCATAGGGACAAATTATGAAAAAATAGCCAAAAAATAGGTCACCTTGATTTTCCTCCATAACCCGTGTACTACCCCCTACGAGAATTATCCCAAAATCGAGTTCCAGTAGTATCGGCTTTGATTCGGCTCGGATGGCCCCAAATAAGCGCGTATTCAATCTTATAAATCCATAGGGACAAATTATGAAAAAATATCCAAAAATAGGTCGCCTCAATTTTCCTCCATAACGTGTGTACTATCCTATGAGAATTATCCGAAACCCAGCCTCGCCATATCGGCTCAATTCGGGTTCGGATAAACCCAAATAAATGCGTATTTGATTTTATAAATCCACAAAGAGAAATTATGAAAAATATCCCAAAAATGGGCCGCCTCGATTTTCCTCCATATCTCGTGTACTACCCTATGAGAGTTATCTAAAAATCGAGTTATAGTCGTATCGGCTTGATTCGGCTCGGATGACCCTAAATAAACATGTATTCAATTTTATAAATCTATAGGGACAAATTATGAAAAATATCCGTAAAATGGGCCATCTCAATTTTCCTCCACAACCCGTGTACTACCCTCTATGAGAATTTTTAAAAATCGAGTTCTAGTCGTATCGGCTCCGGCTCGGCTCGGATGACCTCAAATAAACGCGTATTCAATTCTATAAATCCATAGGGACAAATTATGAAAAATATCCATAAAAGGGTCGCCTCGATTTTCCTCCATAACCCGTCCCTATGAGAATTATCCGAAAATCGAGTTCCAGTATTATCTCGATTCGATTCCGTATGACCTCAAATAAACGCGTATTCAATTTTATAAATCCATAGGGACGAATTATGAAATAATATCCAAAAAATAGGCCGCCTCGATTTTCCTACATAACCTGTGTACTACCCCCTATGAGAGTTATCCCAATACCGAGTTCCAGTCGTACCAGCTCTGATTCGGCTCCGGATGACCCCAAATAAACGCGTATTCAATCTTATAAATCCATAGGGATAAATTATACAAAAATATCCAAAAAATGGGCCGCCTAAATTCTCCTTCATAACTCGTGTACTACCCTCTATCAGAATTATCCAAAAAATGAGTTCCAGCCGTATCAACTTTGATTCGGCTCCGGATGACCTCAAATAAACACGTATTCAATCTTATAAATCCATAGGGACAAATTATGAAAAAATATCCAAAAATAGGCCACCTCGTTTTTTCTCCATAACTCGTTTACTACCCTATGAGAATTATACGAAAACCCAGTTCATACTATATCAGCTCCAATTCGGGTTCGGATAAACCCAAATAAATGCGTATTTGATTTTATAAATCCACAAAGAGAAATTATGAAAAAATATCCCAAAAATGGGCCGCCTCAATTTTCCTCCATAACCCGTGTACTATCCCTATGAGAGTTATCTAAAAATCGAGTTCTAGTCGTATCAGCTCCGATTCGGCTCCGGATGACCCTAAATAAATGCGTATTCACTTTTATAAATCCATAGGGACACATTATGAAAAAATATCCGTAAAACAAGCCGTCTCAATTTTCCTCCACAACCCGTGTACAACCCTCTGTGAGAATTTTTTAAAAATCGAGTTCCAGTCGTATCAACTCCGGTTCGGCTCCGGATGACCTCAAATAAACGCGTATTCAATTCTATAAATCCATAGGGACATATCATGAAAAATATCCATAAAAGGGCCGCCTCGATTTTCCTCCATAACCCGTCCCTATGAGAATTATCCGAAAATCAAGTTCAGTAGTATCAGTTCCAGTTCGGCTCCGGATAACCTAAAATAAACGCGTATTCAATTTTATAAATCCATAGGGACAAATTATGAAAAAATAGCCAAAAAATAGGCCGCCTTGATTTGCCTCCATAACCCGTGTACTACCCCCTACGAGAATTATCCCAATACTGAGTTCCAGTAGTATCAGCTTTGATTCGGCTCCGGATGGCCCCAAATAAGCGCGTATTCAATCTTATAAATCCATAGGGACAAATTATGAAAAAAATATCCAAAAATAGGTCGCCTCAATATTCCTCCATAACGTGTGTACTATCCTATGAGAATTATGCGAAACCCAGTTCCTGCCATATCAGCTCCAATTCGGGTTCGGATAAATCCAAATAAACGCGTATTTGATTTTATAAATCCACAAAGAGAAATTATGAAAAAATATCCCAAAAATGGGCCGCCTCGATTTTCCTCCATAGCCCGTGTACTACCCCTATGAGAGTTATCTAAAAATCGAGTTATAGTCGTATCAGCTTCGATTCGGCTCCGGATGACCCTAAATAAACATGTATTCAATTTTATAAATCTATAGGGACAAATTATGAAAAAATATCCGTAAAATGGGCCGTCTCAATTTTCCTCCACAACCCGTGTACTACCCTCTATGAGAATTTTTTAAAAATCGAGTTCTAGTCGTATCAGCTCCGGCTCGGCTCCGGATGACCTCAAATAAACGCGTATTCAATTCTATAAATCCATAGGGACAAATTATGAAAAATATCCATAAAAGGGTCGCCTCGATTTTCCTCCATAACCCGTCCCTATGAGAATTATCCGAAAATCGAGTTCCAGCCGTATCATCTCCAGTTCAGTTCCGTATGACCTCAAATAAACGCGTATTCAATTTTATAAATCCATAGGGACGAATTATGAAATAATATCCAAAAAATAGGCCGCCTCGATTTTCCTACATAACCCGTGTACTACCCCCTATGAGAGTTATCCCAATACCGAGTTCCAGTCGTATCAGCTCTGATTCGGCTCCGGATGACCCCAAATAAACGCGTATTCAATCTTATAAATCCATAGGGATAAATTATACAAAAATATCCAAAAAATGGGCCGCCTAAATTCTCCTTCATAACCCGTGTACTACCCTCTATCAGAATTATCCAAAAAATGAGTTCCAGCCGTATCAACTTTGATTCGGCTCCGGATGACCTCAAATAAACACGTATTCAATCTTATAAATCCATAGGGACAAATTATGAAAAAATATCTAAAAATAGGCCATCTCGTTTTTTCTCCATAACTCGTTTACTACCCTATGAGAATTATACGAAAACCCAGTTCATGCCATATCAGCTCCAATTCGGGTTCGGATAAACCCAAATAAATGCGTATTTGATTTTATAAATCCACAAAGAGAAATTATGAAAAAATATCCCAAAAATGGGCCGCCTCAATTTTCCTCCATAACCCGTGTACTATCCCTATGAGAGTTATCTAAAAATCGAGTTCTAGTCGTATCAGCTCCGATTCGGCTCCGGATGACCCTAAATAAATGCGTATTCACTTTTATAAATCCATAGGGACACATTACGAAAAAATATCCGTAAAACAAGCCGTCTCAATTTTCCTCCACAACCCGTGTACAACCCTCTGTGAGAATTTTTTA
This sequence comes from Orobanche coerulescens, assembly GCA_033398695.1. Lineage (NCBI taxonomy): Eukaryota > Viridiplantae > Streptophyta > Magnoliopsida > Lamiales > Orobanchaceae > Orobanche > Orobanche coerulescens. The sequence continues at coordinate 67,368 of JAWKAU010000349.1, read as the reverse complement.
AAAATCGAGTTCCAGTCGTATCAACTCCGGTTCGGCTCCGGATGACCTCAAATAAACGCGTATTCAATTCTATAAATCCATAGGGACAAATCATGAAAAATATCCATAAAAGGGCCGCCTCGATTTTCCTCCATAACCCGTCCCTATGAGAATTATCCGAAAATCAAGTTCGGTAGTATCGATTCGATTGGCTCCGGATAACCTAAAATAAACGCGTATTCAATTTTATAAATCCATAGGGACAAATTATGAAAAAATAGCCAAAAAATAGGCCGCCTTGATTTGCCTCCATAACCCGTGTACTACCCCCTACGAGAATTATCCCAATACTGAGTTCCAGTAGTATCAGCTTTGATTCGGCTCCGGATGGCCCCAAATAAGCGCGTATTCAATCTTATAAATCCATAGGGACAAATTATGAAAAAAATATCCAAAAATAGGTCGCCTCAATTTTCCTCCATAACGTGTGTACTATCCTATGAGAATTATCCGAAACCCAGTTCCTGCCATATCAGCTCCAATTCGGGTTCGGATAAACCCAAATAAACGCGTATTTGATTTTATAAATCCACAAAGAGAAATTATGAAAAAATATCCCAAAAATGGGCCGCCTCGATTTTCCTCCATAGCCCGTGTACTACCCCTATGAGAGTTATCTAAAAATCGAGTTATAGTCGTATCAGCTTCGATTCGGCTCCAGATGACCCTAAATAAACATGTATTCAATTTTATAAATCTATAGGGACAAATTATGAAAAAATATCCGTAAAATGGGCCATCTCAATTTTCCTCCACAACCCGTGTACTACCCTCTATGAGAATTTTTTTAAAAATCGAGTTCTAGTCGTATCAGCTCCGGCTCGGCTCCGGATGACCTCAAATAAACGCGTATTCAATTCTATAAATCCATAGGGACAAATTATGAAAAATATCCATAAAAGGGTCGCCTCGATTTTCCTCCATAACCCGTCCCTATGAGAATTATCCGAAAATCGAGTTCAGTAGTATTATCTCGATTCGATTCGTATGACCTCAAATAAACGCGTATTCAATTTTATAAATCCATAGGGACGAATTATGAAATAATATCCAAAAAATAGGCCGCCTCGATTTTCCTACATAACCCGTGTACTACCCCCTATGAGAGTTATCCCAATACCGAGTTCCAGTCGTATCAGCTCTGATTCGGCTCCGGATGACCCCAAATAAACGCGTATTCAATCTTATAAATCCATAGGGATAAATTATACAAAAATATCCAAAAAATGGGCCGCCTAAATTCTCCTTCATAACTCGTGTACTACCCTCTATCAGAATTATCCAAAAAATGAGTTCCAGCCGTATCAACTTTGATTCGGCTCCGGATGACCTCAAATAAACACGTATTCAATCTTATAAATCCATAGGGACAAATTATGAAAAAATATCCAAAAATAGGCCACCTCGTTTTTTCTCCATAACTCGTTTACTACCCTATGAGAATTATACGAAAACCCAGTTCATACTATATCAGCTCCAATTCGGGTTCGGATAAACCCAAATAAATGCGTATTTGATTTTATAAATCCACAAAGAGAAATTATGAAAAAATATCCCAAAAATGGGCCGCCTCAATTTTCCTCCATAACCCGTGTACTATCCCTATGAGAGTTATCTAAAAATTGAGTTCTAGTCGTATCAGCTCCGATTCGGCTCCGGATGACCCTAAATAAATGCGTATTCACTTTTATAAATCCATAGGGACACATTACGAAAAAATATCCGTAAAACAAGCCGTCTCAATTTTCCTCCACAACCCGTGTACAACCCTCTGTGAGAATTTTTTAAAAATCGAGTTCCAGTCGTATCAACTCCGGTTCGGCTCCGGATGACCTCAAATAAACGCGTATTCAATTCTATAAATCCATAGGGACAAATCATGAAAAATATCCATAAAAGGGCCGCCTCGATTTTCCTCCATAACCCGTCCCTATGAGAATTATCCGAAAATCAAGTTCCAGCCGTATCAGTTCCAGTTCGGCTCCGGATAACCTAAAATAAACGCGTATTCAATTTTATAAATCCATAGGGACAAATTATGAAAAAATAGCCAAAAAATAGGCCGCCTTGATTTGCCTCCATAACCCGTGTACTACCCCCTACGAGAATTATCCCAATACTGAGTTCCAGTAGTATCAGCTTTGATTCGGCTCCGGATGGCCCCAAATAAGCGCGTATTCAATCTTATAAATCCATAGGGACAAATTATGAAAAAAATATCCAAAAATAGGTCGCCTCAATTTTCCTCCATAACGTGTGTACTATCCTATGAGAATTATCCGAAACCCAGTTCCTGCCATATCAGCTCCAATTCGGGTTCGGATAAACCCAAATAAACGCGTATTTGATTTTATAAATCCACAAAGAGAAATTATGAAAAAATATCCCAAAAATGGGCCGCCTCGATTTTCCTCCATAGCCCGTGTACTACCCCTATGAGAGTTATCTAAAAATCGTGTTATAGTCGTATCAGCTTCGATTCGGCTCCGGATGACCCTAAATAAACATGTATTCAATTTTATAAATCTATAGGGACAAATTATGAAAAAATATCCGTAAAATGGGCCGTCTCAATTTTCCTCCACAACCCGTGTACTACCCTCTATGAGAATTTTTTAAAAATCGAGTTCTAGTCGTATCAGCTCCGGCTCGGCTCCGGATGACCTCAAATAAACGCGTATTCAATTCTATAAATCCATAGGGACAAATTATGAAAAATATCCATAAAATGGTCGCCTCGATTTTCCTCCATAACCCGTCCCTATGAGAATTATCCGAAAATCGAGTTCAGTAGTATCATCTCCATTCGATTCGTATGACCTCAAATAAACGCGTATTCAATTTTATAAATCCAAAGGGACGAATTATGAAATAATATCCAAAGAATAGGCCGCCTCGATTTTCCTACATAACCCGTGTACTACCCCCTATGAGAGTTATCCCAATACCGAGTTCCAGTCGTATCAGCTCTGATTCGGCTCCGGATGACCCCAAATAAACGCGTATTCAATCTTATAAATCCATAGGGATAAATTATACAAAAATATCCAAAAAATGGGCCGCCTAAATTCTCCTTCATAACCCGTGTACTACCCTCTATCAGAATTATCCAAAAAATGAGTTCCAGCCGTATCAACTTTGATTCGGCTCCGGATGACCTCAAATAAACACGTATTCAATCTTATAAATCCATAGGGACAAATTATGAAAAAATATCTAAAAATAGGCCATCTCGTTTTTTCTCCATAACTCGTTTACTACCCTATGAGAATTATACGAAAACCCAGTTCATGCCATATCAGCTCCAATTCGGGTTCGGATAAACCCAAATAAATGCGTATTTGATTTTATAAATCCACAAAGAGAAATTATGAAAAAATATCCCAAAAATGGGCCGCCTCGATTTTCCTCCATAACCCGTCCCTATGAGAATTATCCGAAAATCAAGTTCCAGCCGTATCAGTTCCAGTTCGGCTCCGGATAACCTAAAATAAACGCGTATTCAATTTTATAAATCCATAGGGACAAATTATGAAAAAATAGCCAAAAAATAGGCCGCCTTGATTTGCCTTCATAACCCGTGTACTACCCCCTACGAGAATTATCCCAATACTGAGTTCCAGTAGTATCAGCTTTGATTCGGCTCCGGATGGCCCCAAATAAGCGCGTATTCAATCTTATAAATCTATAGGGACAAATTATGAAAAAAATATCCAAAAATAGGTCGCCTCAATTTTCCTCCATAACGTGTGTATTATCCTATGAGAATTATCCGAAACCCAGTTCCTGCCATATCAGCTCCAATTCGGGTTCGGATAAACCCAAATAAACGCGTATTTGATTTTATAAATCCACAGAGAAATTATGAAAAAATATCCCAAAAATGGGCCGCCTCGATTTTCCTCCATAGCCCGTGTACTACCCTATGAGAGTTATCTAAAAATCAAGTTATAGTCGTATCAGCTTCGATTCGGCTCCGGATGACCCTAAATAAACATGTATTCAATTTTATAAATCTATAGGGACAAATTATGAAAAAATATCCGTAAAATGGGCCGTCTCAATTTTCCTCCACAACCTGTGTACTACCCTCTATGAGAATTTTTTAAAAATCGAGTTCGAGTCGTATCAGCTCCGGCTCGGCTCCGGATGACCTCAAATAAACGCGTATTCAATTCTATAAATCCATAGGGACAAATTATGAAAAATATCCATAAAAGGGTCGCCTCGATTTTCCTCCATAACCCGTCCCTATGAGAATTATCCGAAAATCGAGTTCCAGCCGTATCATCTCCAGTTCAGTTCCGTATGACCTCAAATAAACGCGTATTCAATTTTATAAATCCATAGGGACGAATTATGAAAAAATATCCAAAAAAATAGGCCGCCTCGATTTTCCTACATAACCCGTGTACTACCCCCTATAAGAGTTATCCCAATACCGAGTTCCAGTCGTATCAGCTCTGATTCGGCTCCGGATGACCCCAAATAAACGCGTATTCAATCTTATAAATCCATAGGGATAAATTATACAAAAATATCCAAAAAACGGGCCGCCTAAATTCTCCTTCATAACCCGTGTACTACCCTCTATCAGAATTATCCAAAAAATGAGTTCCAGTCGTATCAACTTTGATTCGGCTCCGGATGACCTCAAATAAACACGTATTCAATCTTATAAATCCATAGGGACAAATTATGAAAAAATATCTAAAAATAGGCCATCTCTTTTTTTCTCCATAACTCATTTACTACCCTATGAGAATTATATGAAAACCCAGTTCATGCCATATCAGCTCCGATTCGGGTTCGGATAAACCCAAATAAATGTGTATTTGATTTTATAAATCCACAAAGAGAAATTATGAAAAAATATCCCAAAAATGGGCCGCCTCAATTTTCCTCCATAACCCGTGTACTATCCCTATGAGAGTTATCTAAAAATCGAGTTCTAGTCGTATCAGCTCCGATTCGGCTCCGGATGACCCTAAATAAATGCGTATTCACTTTTATAAATCCATAGGGACACATTACGAAAAAATATCCGTAAAACAAGCCGTCTCAATTTTCCTCCACAACCCGTGTACAACCCTCTGTGAGAATTTTTTAAAAATCGAGTTCCAGTCGTATCAACTCCGGTTCAGCTCCGGATGACCTCAAATAAATGCGTATTCAATTCTATAAATCCATAGGGACAAATTATGAAAAATATCCATAAAAGGGCCGCCTCGATTTTCCTCCATAACCCGTCCCTATGAGAATTATCCGAAAATCGAGTTCCAGCCGTATCAGCTCCAGCTCGGCTCCGGATAACCTCAAATAAATGCGTATTCAATTTTATAAATCCATAGGGACGAATTATGAAAAAATATCCAAAAAATAGGTCGCCTCGATTTTCCTCCATAACCCGTGTACTACCCCCTACGAGAATTATCCCAATACTGAGTTCCAGTCGTATCAGCTCTGATTCGGCTCCGGATGACCCCAAATAAACGCGTATTCAATCTTATAAATCCATAGGGATAAATTATGAAAAAATATCTAAAAAATGGGCCGCCTCAATTTTCCTCCATAACTTGTGTACCCTCTATCAGAATTATCCGAAAATGGAGTTCCAGCCGTATCGGCTTTGATTCGGCTCTGGTTGACCTCAAATAACACGTATTCAATCTTATAAATCCACATGGATAAATTATGAAAAAAATATCCAAAAATAGGCCACCTCGATTTTCCTCCATAACGCGTGTACTACCCTATGAGAATTATCCGAAACCCAGTTCCTGCCATATCAGCTCCAATTTGGGTCCGGATGAACCTCAATAAACGCGTATCCAATTCTATAAATCCACAGGAAGAAATTATGAAAAAATATCCAAAAACGGGCCGCCTCGATTTTTCTCCATAACCCATCTAAAAATCGAGTTCTAGCCGTATCAGATCCGATTCGGCTCCGGATGACCCCAAATAAATGCGTATTTAATTTTATAAATCCATAGGGACAAATTATGAAAAAATATCCGAAAAACGAGCCGTCTCAATTTTCCTCCACAACTCGTGTACTAACCTCTATGTGAATTTTTCAAAAACCGAGTTCGAGCCGTATCAGCTCCGGCTCGGCTCCGGATGACCTCAAATAAATTATGAAAAAATATCCATAAAAGGGCCAACTCGATTTTCTCCATAACCCGTACCTATGAGAAATATTTAAAAATCGAGTTCCAGCCATATCAGCTCCAGTTCGGCTCCGGATGACCTCAAATAAACACGCATTCAATTTTATAAATCCACAGGGACAAATTATGAAAAAATATCTAAAAAACGGGCCGCCTCGATTTTCCTCCATAACCCGTGTACTACTCCCTATGAGAATTATCCCAAAACCGAGTTCCAGCAGTATCAGCTCCGATTCGACTCCGGATGACCCCAAATAAACGCATATTCAATCTTATAAATCCATATGGATAAATTATGAAAAAATATCCAAAAAATGGGCTGCCTCGATTCTCCTCCATAACCCGTGTACTGCCCTATATCAGAATTATCTGATAACTGAGTTCCAGCCGTATCAGCTTTGATTCGGCTCCGTATGACCTCAAATAACACGTATTAAATCTTATAAATCCATAGGGACAAATTATGAAAAAATATCCAAAAATAGGCCACCTCGATTTTCACCTATAACGCGTGTACTACCCTATGAGAATTATCTGAAACCCAGTTCCTGCCATATCAGCTCCAATTTGGGTCCGGATGAACCTAAAAAAACGTGTATCCAATTCTATAAATCTACAAGGAGAAATTATGAAAAAATATCCAAAAAACGGGCCACCTCGATTTTCCTCCATAACCCATCTAAAAATCGAGTTCTAGCCGTATCAGATCTGATTCGGCTCCGGATGACCCCAAATAAATACATATTTAATTCTAAAAATTCATACTGACAAATTATGAAAAAATATCCGAAAAACCGGCCGTCTCAATTTTCATCCACAACCCGTGTACTACCCTCTCTGAGAATTTTTTAAAAATGGAGTTCCAGTCGTATCAGCTCCGGCGCGGCTCCAAATGACCTAAAATAAACGCGTATTCAATTTTATAAATCCATAGGGACGAATTATGAAAAAATATCCAAAAAATAGGCCGCCTCGATTTTCCTCCATAACCCGTGTACTACCCCCTACGAGAATTATCCCAATACTGAGTTCCAGTAGTATCAGCTCTGATTCGGCTCCGGATGACCCCAAATAAGCGCGTATTCAATCTTATAAATCCATAGGGACAAATTATGAAAAAGATATCCAAAAATAGGACGCCTCAATTTTCCTCCATAACGTGTGTACTATCCTATGAGAATTATCCGAAACTCAGTTCCTCCCATATCAGCTCCAATTCGGGTTCGGATAAACCCAAATAAATGCGTATTTGATTTTATAAATCCACAAAGAGAAATTATGAAAAAATATCCCAAAAATGGGCCGCCTCGATTTTCCTCCATAGCCCGTGTACTACCCCTATGAGAGTTATCTAAAAATCGAGTTATAGTCGTATCAGCTTCGATTCGGCTCCGGATGACCCTAAATAAACATGTATTCAATTTTATAAATCCATAGGGACAAATTATGAAAAAATATCCGTAAAATGGGCCGTCTCAACTTTCCTCCACAACCCGTGTACTACCCTCTATGAGAATTTTTTAAAAATCGAGTTCCAGTCGTATCAGCTCCGGCTCGGCTCCAGATCACCTCAAATAAATGCGTATTCAATTCTATAAATCCATAGGGACAAATTATGAAAAGTATCCATAAAAGGGTCGCCTCGATTTTCCTCCATAACCCGTCCCTATGAGAATTATCCGAAAATCGAGTTCCAGCCGTATCATCTCCAGTTCAGTTCCGTATGACCTCAAATAAATGCGTATTCAATTTTATAAATCCATAGGGACGAATTATGAAAAAATATCCAAAAAATAGGCCGCCTCGATTTTCCTACATAACCCGTGTACTACCCCCTATGAGAATTATCCCAATACCGAGTGCCAGTCGTATCAGCTCTGATTCGGCTCCGGATGACCCCAAATAAACGCGTATTCAATCTTATAAATCCATAGGGATAAATTATAAAAAAAAATCCAAAAAATGGGCCGCCTCAATTCTCCTTCATAACCCGTGTACTACCCTCTATCAGAATTATCCAAAAACTGAGTTCCAGCCATATCAGCTTTGATTCGGCTTCGGATGACCTCAAATAAACACGTATTCAATCTTATAAATCCATAGGGACAAATTATGAAAAAATATCCAAAAATAGGCCACCTCATTTTTTCTCCATAACTCGTTTACTACCCTATGAGAATTATACGAAAACCCAGTTCATGCCATATGAGCTCCAATTCGGGTTCGGATAAACCCAAATAAATGCGTATTTGATTTTATAAATCCACAAAGAGAAATTATGAAAAAATATCCCAAAAATGGGCCGCCTCAATTTTCCTCCATAACCCGTGTACTATCCCTATGAGAGTTATCTAAAAATCGAGTTCTAGTCGTATCAGCTCCGATTCGGCTCCGGATGACCCTAAATAAATGCGTATTCACTTTTATAAATCCATAGGGACACATTACGAAAAAATATCCGTAAAACAGGCCGTCTCAATTTTCCTCCACAACCCGTGTACAACCCTCTGTGAGAATTTTTAAAAATCGAGTTCCAGTCGTATCAACTCCGGTTCGGCTCCGGATGACCTCAAATAAATGCGTATTCAATTCTATAAATCCATAGGGACAAATTATGAAAAATATCCATAAAAGGGCTGCCTCGATTTTCCTCCATAACCCGTTCCTATGAGAATTATCCGAAAATCGAGTTCCAGCCGTATCAGCTCCAGTTCGGCTCCGGATAACCTCAAATAAATGTGTATTCAATTTTATAAATCCATAGGGACGAATTATGAAAAAATATCCAAAAAATAGGTCGCCTCGATTTTCCTCCATAACCGTGTACTACCCCCTACGAGAATTATCCCAATACTGAGTTCCAGTCGTATCAGCTCTGATTCGGCTCCGGATGACCCCAAATAAACCCGTATTCAATCTTATAAATCCATAGGGATAAATTATGAAAAAATATCTAAAAAATGGGCCGCCTCAATTTTCCTCCATAACCTGTGTACCCTCTATCAGAATTATCCGAAAATGGAGTTCTAGCCGTATCGGCTTTGATTCGGCTCTGGTTGACCTCAAATAACACGTATTCAATCTTATAAATCCACAGAGACAAATTATGAAAAAATATCCAAAAATAGGCCACCTCGATTTTCCTCCATAACGCGTGTACTACCCTATGAGAATTATCCGAAACCCAGTTCCTGCCATATCAGCTCCAATTTGGGTCCGGATGAACCTAAAAAAACGTGTATCCAATTCTATAAATCCACAAGGAGAAATTATGAAATAATATCCAAAAAACGGGCCGCCTCGATTTTCCTCCATAACCCATCTAAAAATCGAGTTCTAGCCGTATCAGATCTGATTCGGCTCCGGATGACCCCAAATAAATACATATTTAATTCTAAAAATTCATAGGGACAAATTATGAAAAAATATCCGAAAAACCGGCCGTCTCAATTTTCATCCACAACCCGTGTACTACCCTCTCTGAGAATTTTTTAAAAATGGAGTTCCAGTCGTATCAGCTCCGGCGCGGCTCCCGATGACCTCAAATAAACGCGTATTCAAGTTTATACATCCATAGGGACAAATTATGAAAAAATATCCAAAAAATAGGCTGCCTCGATTTTCCTCCATAACCCGTTTACTACCCCCTACGAGAATTATCCCAATACTGAGTTCCAGTAGTATCAGCTCTGATTCGGCTCCAGATGACCCCAAATAAGCGCGTATTCAATCTTATAAATCTATAGGGACAAATTATGAAAAAAATATCCAAAAATAGGCCGCCTCAATTTTCCTCCATAACGTGTGTACTATCCTATGAGAATTATCCGAAACCCAGTTCCTGCCATATCAGCTCCAATTCGGGTTCGGATAAACCCAAATAAACGCGTATTTGATTTTATAAATCCACAATTAGAAATTATGAAAAAATATCCAAAAAATAGACCGCCTCGATTTTCCTCATGAGAATTATCCCAAAACTGAGTTCCAGCCGTATCACCTTTGATTCGGCTCCGTATGACCTCAAATAACACGTATTCAATCTTATAAATCCATAGGGACAAATTATGAAAAAATATCCAAAAATAGGCCACCTCGATTTTCCCCTATAACGCGTGCCTATGAGAATTATCTGAAACCCAGTTCCTGCCATATCAGCTCCAATTTGGGTCCGGATGAACCTAAAAAAACGTGTATCCAATTCTATAAATCCACAAGGAGAAATTATGAAAAAATATCCAAAAAACGGGCCGCCTCGATTTTCCTCCATAACCCATCTAAAAATCGAGTTCTAGCCGTATCAGATCTGATTCGGCTCCGGATGACCCCAAATAAATACGTATTTAATTCTAAAAATTCATAGGGACAAATTATGAAAAAATATCCGAAAAACCGGCCATCTCAATTTTCATCCACAACCCGTGTACTACCCTCTCTGAGAATTTTTTAAAAATGGAGTTCGGTCGTATCGGCTCGTAGCGGCTCCCGATGACCTCAAATAAACGCGTATTCAAGTTTATACATCCACAGGGACAAATTATGAAAAAATATCCAAAAAATAGGCCGCCTCGATTTTCCTCCATAACCCGTGTACTACCCCCTATCAGAATTATCCAAAAATGGAGTTCCAGCCGTATCGGCTTTGATTCGGCTCTGGTTGACCTCAAATAACACATAATCAATCTTATAAATACATAGGGACAAATTATGAATAAAAATCCAAAAATAGGCCACCTCGATTTTCCTCCATAACGTGTGTACTATCCTATAAGAATTATCCGAAACCCAGTTCCTGCCATATCAACTCCAATTCGGGTTCGGATAAACCCAAATAAACGCGTATTTGATTTTATAAATCCACAAAGAGAAATTATGAAAAAATATCCCAAAAATGGGCCGCCTCGATTTTCCTCCATAGCCCGTGTACTACCCCTATGAGAGTTATCTAAAAATCGAGTTATAGTCGTATCAGCTTCGATTCGGCTCCGGATGACCCTAAATAAACATGTATTCAATTTTATAAATCCATAGGGACAAATTATGAAAAAATATCCGTAAAATGGGCCGTCTCAATTTTCCTCCACAACCCGTGTACTACCCTCTATGAGAATTTTTTAAATAGCGAGTTCTAGTCGTATCAGCTCCGGCTCGGCTCCGGATGACCTCAAATAAATGCGTATTCAATTCTATAAATCCATAGGGACAAATTATGAAAAATATCCATAAAAGGGTCGCCTCGATTTTCCTACATAACCCGTCCCTATGAGAATTATTCGAAAATCGAGTTCCAACCGTATCATCTCCAGTTCAGTTCCGTATGACCTCAAATAAACGCGTATTCAATTTTATAAATCCATAGGGACGAATTATGAAAAAATATCCAAAAATTAAGCCGCCTCGATTTTCCTCCATAACCCGTGTACTACCCCTACGAGAATTATCCCAATCTTGAGTTCGGTAGTATCGCCTCGATTCGGCTCGGATGACCACAAATAAGCGCGTATTCAATCTTATAAATCCATAGGGACAAATTATGAAAAAAATATCCAAATATAGGCCGCCTCAATTTTCCTCCATAACGTGTGTACTATCCTATGAGAATTATCCGAAACTCGGTTCTGCCATATCGGCTCCAATTCGGGTTCGGATAAACCCAAATAAACTCTTATTTTATTATATAAATCCACACAGACTAATTATGAAAAAATATCCCAAAAATGGGTCGCCTCGATTTTCCTCCATAGCCCGTGTACTACCCCTATGAGAGTTATCTAAAAATCGAGTTATAGTCGTATCAGCTTCGATTCGGCTCCGGATGACCCTAAATAAACATGTATTCAATTTTATAAATCCATAGGGACAAATTATGAAAAAATATCCGTAAAATGGGCCGTCTCAATTTTCCTCCACAACCCGTGTACTACCCTCTATGAGAATTTTTTAAAAATCGAGTTCGATCGTATCTCGGCTCGGCTCCGGATGACCTCAAATAAACACGTATTCAATTCTATAAATCCATAGGGACAAATTATGAAAAATATCCATAAAAGGGTCGCCTCGATTTTCCTCCATAACCCGTCCCTATGAGAATTATCCGAAAATCGAGTTACAGCCGTATCATCTCCAGTTCAGTTCCGTATGACCTCAAATAAATGCGTATTCAATTTTATAAATCCATAGGGACGAATTATGAAAAAATATCCAAAAAATAGGCCGCCTCGATTTTCCTACATAACCCGTGTACTACCCCCTATGAGAATTATCCCAATACCGAGTTCCAGTCGTATCAGCTCTGATTCGGCTCCGGATGACCCCAAATAAACGCGTATTCAATCTTATAAATCCATAGGGATAAATTATGAAAAAATATCCAAAAATAGGCCACCTCATTTTTTCTCCATAACTCGTTTACTACCCTATGAGAATTATACGAAAACCCAGTTCATGCCATATGAGCTCCAATTCGGGTTCGGATAAACCCAAATAAATGCGTATTTGATTTTATAAATCCACAAAGAGAAATTATGAAAAAATATCCCAAAAATGGGCCGCCTCAATTTTCCTCCATAACCCGTGTACTATCCCTATGAGAGTTATCTAAAAATCGAGTTCTAGTCGTATCAGCTCCGATTCGGCTCCGGATGACCCTAAATAAATGCGTATTCACTTTTATAAATCCATAGGGACACATTACGAAAAAATATCCGTAAAACAAGCCGTCTCAATTTTCCTCCACAACCCGTGTACAACCCTCTGTGAGAATTTTTAAAAATCGAGTTCCAGTCGTATCAACTCCGGTTCGGCTCCGGATGACCTCAAATAAATGCGTATTCAATTCTATAAATCCATAGGGACAAATTATGAAAAATATCCATAAAAGGGCTGCCTCGATTTTCCTCCATAACCCGTTCCTATGAGAATTATCCGAAAATCGAGTTCCAGCCGTATCAGCTCCAGTTCGGCTCCGGATAACCTCAAATAAATGTGTATTCAATTTTATAAATCCATAGGGACGAATTATGAAAAAATATCCAAAAAATAGGTCGCCTCGATTTTCCTCCATAACCGTGTACTACCCCCTACGAGAATTATCCCAATACTGAGTTCCAGTCGTATCAGCTCTGATTCGGCTCCGGATGACCCCAAATAAACGCGTATTCAATCTTATAAATCCATAGGGATAAATTATGAAAAAATATCTAAAAAATGGGCCGCCTCAATTTTCCTCCATAACCTGTGTACCCTCTATCAGAATTATCCGAAAATGGAGTTCTAGCCGTATCGGCTTTGATTCGGCTCTGGTTGACCTCAAATAACACGTATTCAATCTTATAAAACCACAGAGACAAATTATGAAAAAATATCCAAAAATAGGCCACCTCGATTTTCCTCCATAACGCGTGTACTACCCTATGAGAATTATCCGAAACCCAGTTCCTGCCATATCAGCTCCAATTTGGGTCCGGATGAACCTAAAAAAACGTGTATCCAATTCTATAAATCCACAAGGAGAAATTATGAAATAATATCCAAAAAACGGGCCGCCTCGATTTTCCTCCATAACCCATCTAAAAATCGAGTTCTAGCCGTATCGGATCGATTCGACTCAGGATGACCCCAAATAAATACATATTTAATTCTAAAATTCATAGGGACAAATTATGAAAAATATCCGAAAAACCCGGCCGTCTCAATTTTCATCCACAACCCGTGTACTACCCTCTCTGAGAATTTTTAAAAATGGAGTTCGGTCGTATCGGCTCGTGCGCTCCCGATGACCTCAAATAAACGCGTATTCAAGTTTATACATCCATAGGGACAAATTATGAAAAAATATCCAAAAAATAGGCTGCCTCGATTTTCCTCCATAACCCGTTTACTACCCCCTACGAGAATTATCCCAATACTGAGTTCCAGTAGTATCAGCTCTGATTCGGCTCCAGATGACCCCAAATAAGCGCGTATTCAATCTTATAAATCTATAGGGACAAATTATGAAAAAAAATATCCAAAAATAGGCCGCCTCAATTTTCCTCCATAACGTGTGTACTATCCTATGAGAATTATCCGAAACCCAGTTCCTGCCATATCAGCTCCAATTCGGGTTCGGATAAACCCAAATAAACGCGTATTTGATTTTATAAATCCACAATTAGAAATTATGAAAAAATATCCAAAAAATAGACCGCCTCGATTTTCCTCATGAGAATTATCCCAAAACTGAGTTCCAGCCGTATCACCTTTGATTCGGCTCCGTATGACCTCAAATAACACGTATTCAATCTTATAAATCCATAGGGACAAATTATGAAAAAATATCCAAAAATAGGCCACCTCGATTTTCCCCTATAACGCGTGTACTACCCTATGAGAATTATCTGAAACCCAGTTCCTGCCATATCAGCTCCAATTTGGGTCCGGATGAACCTAAAAAAACGTGTATCCAATTCTATAAATCCACAAGGAGAAATTATGAAAAAATATCCAAAAAACGGGCCGCCTCGATTTTCCTCCATAACCCATCTAAAAATCGAGTTCTAGCCGTATCAGATCTGATTCGGCTCCGGATGACCCCAAATAAATACGTATTTAATTCTAAAAATTCATAGGGACAAATTATGAAAAAATATCCGAAAAACCGGCCATCTCAATTTTCATCCACAACCCGTGTACTACCCTCTCTGAGAATTTTTTAAAAATGGAGTTCCAGTCGTATCAGCTCCGGCGCGGCTCCAGATGACCTCAAATAAACGCGTATTCAAGTTTATACATCCACAGGGACAAATTATGAAAAAATATCCAAAAAATAGGCCGCCTCGATTTTCCTCCATAACCCGTGTACTACCCCCTATCAGAATTATCCAAAAATGGAGTTCCAGCCGTATCGGCTTTGATTCGGCTCTGGTTGACCTCAAATAACACATAATCAATCTTATAAATACATAGGGACAAATTATGAATAAAAATCCAAAAATAGGCCACCTCGATTTTCCTCCATAACGTGTGTACTATCCTATAAGAATTATCCGAAACCCAGTTCCTGCCATATCAACTCCAATTCGGGTTCGGATAAACCCAAATAAACGCGTATTTGATTTTATAAATCCACAAAGAGAAATTATGAAAAAATATCCCAAAAATGGGCCGCCTCGATTTTCCTCCATAGCCCGTGTACTACCCCTATGAGAGTTATCTAAAAATCGAGTTATAGTCGTATCAGCTTCGATTCGGCTCCAGATGACCCTAAATAAACATGTATTCAATTTTATAAATCCATAGGGACAAATTATGAAAAAATATCCGTAAAATGGGCCGTCTCAATTTTCCTCCACAACCCGTGTACTACCCTCTATGAGAATTTTTTAAATAGCGAGTTCTAGTCGTATCAGCTCCGGCTCGGCTCCGGATGACCTCAAATAAATGCGTATTCAATTCTATAAATCCATAGGGACAAATTATGAAAAATATCCATAAAAGGGTCGCCTCGATTTTCCTACATAACCCGTCCCTATGAGAATTATTCGAAAATCGAGTTCCAACCGTATCATCTCCAGTTCAGTTCCGTATGACCTCAAATAAACGCGTATTCAATTTTATAAATCCATAGGGACGAATTATGAAAAAATATCCAAAAATTAAGCCGCCTCGATTTTCCTCCATAACCCGTGTACTACCCCCTACGAGAATTATCCCAATACTGAGTTCCAGTAGTATCAGCTCTGATTCGGCTCCGGATGACCCCAAATAAGCGCGTATTCAATCTTATAAATCCATAGGGACAAATTATGAAAAAAATATCCAAAAATAGGCCGCCTCAATTTTCCTCCATAACGTGTGTACTATCCTATGAGAATTATCCGAAACTCAGTTCCTGCCATATCAGCTCCAATTCGGGTTCGGATAAACCCAAATAAACGCGTATTTGATTTTATAAATCCACAAAGAGAAATTATGAAAAAATATCCCAAAAATGGGTCGCCTCGATTTTCCTCCATAGCCCGTGTACTACCCCTATGAGAGTTATCTAAAAATCGAGTTATAGTCGTATCAGCTTCGATTCGGCTCCGGATGACCCTAAATAAACATGTATTCAATTTTATAAATCCATAGGGACAAATTATGAAAAAATATCCGTAAAATGGGCCGTCTCAATTTTCCTCCACAACCCGTGTACTACCCTCTATGAGAATTTTTTAAAAATCGAGTTCCAGTCGTATCAGCTCCGGCTCGGCTCCGGATGACCT
This sequence comes from Orobanche coerulescens, assembly GCA_033398695.1. Classification (NCBI taxonomy): domain Eukaryota; kingdom Viridiplantae; phylum Streptophyta; class Magnoliopsida; order Lamiales; family Orobanchaceae; genus Orobanche; species Orobanche coerulescens. Next base: position 50,912 of record JAWKAU010000349.1, on the reverse strand, counting down.
CAAATAAACACGTATTCAATTCTATAAATCCATAGGGACAAATTATGAAAAATATCCATAAAAGGGTCGCCTCGATTTTCCTCCATAACCCGTCCCTATGAGAATTATCCGAAAATCGAGTTACAGCCGTATCATCTCCAGTTCAGTTCCGTATGACCTCAAATAAATGCGTATTCAATTTTATAAATCCATAGGGACGAATTATGAAAAAATATCCAAAAAATAGGCCGCCTCGATTTTCCTACATAACCCGTGTACTACCCCCTATGAGAATTATCCCAATACCGAGTTCCAGTCGTATCAGCTCTGATTCGGCTCCGGATGACCCCAAATAAACGCGTATTCAATCTTATAAATCCATAGGGATAAATTATAAAAAATATCCAAAAAATGGGCTGCCTCAATTCTCCTTCATAACCCGTGTACTACCCTCTATCAGAATTATCCAAAAACTGAGTTCCAGCCGTATCAGCTTTGATTCGGCTCCGGATGACCTCAAATAAACACGTATTCAATCTTATAAGTCCATAGGGACAAATTATGAAAAAATATCCAAAAATAGGCCACCTCATTTTTTCTCCATAACTCGTTTACTACCCTATGAGAATTATACGAAAACCCAGTTCATGCCATATCAGCTCCAATTCGGGTTCGGATAAACCCAAATAAATGCGTATTTGATTTTATAAATCCACAAAGAGAAATTATGAAAAAATATCCCAAAAATGGGCCGCCTCAATTTTCCTCCATAACCCGTGTACTATCCCTATGAGAGTTATCTAAAAATCGAGTTCTAGTCGTATCAGCTCCGATTTGGCTCCGGATGACCCTAAATAAATGTGTATTCACTTTTATAAATCCATAGGGACACATTACGAAAAAATATCCGTAAAACAGGCCGTCTCAATTTTCCTCCACAACCCGTATACAACCCTCTGTGAGAATTTTTTAAAAATCGAGTTCTAGTCGTATCAACTCCGGTTCGGCTCCGGATGACCTCAAATAAATGCGTATTCAATTCTATAAATCCATATGGACAAATTATGAAAAATATCCATAAAAGGGCCGCCTCGATTTTCCTCCATAACCCGTCCCTATGAGAATTATCCAAAAATCGAGTTCCAGCCGTATCAGCTCCAGTTCGACTCCGGATAACCTCAAATAAACGCGTATTCAATTTTATAAATCCATAGGGACGAATTATGAAAAAATATCCAAAAAATAGGTCACCTCGATTTTCCTCCATAACCCGTGTACTACCCCCTACGAGAATTATCCCAATACTGAGTTCCAGTCGTATCAGCTCTGATTCGGCTCCGGATGACCCCAAATAAATGCGTATTCAATCTTATAAATCCATAGGGATAAATTATGAAAAAATATCTAAAAAATGGGCCGCCTCAATTTTCCTCCATAACCTGTGTACCCTCTATCAGAATTATCCGAAAATGGAGTTCTAGCCGTATCAGCTTTGATTCGGCTCTGGTTGACCTCAAATAACACGTATTCAATCTTATAAATCCACAGGGACAAATTATGAAAAAAATATCCAAAAATAGGCCACCTCGATTTTCCTCCATAACGCGTGTACTACCCTATGAGAATTATCCGAAACCCAGTTCCTGCCATATCAGCTCCAATTTGGGTCCGGATGAACCTAAATAAACGCGTATCCAATTCTATAAATCCACAAGAAGAAATTATGAAAAAATATCTAAAAACGGGCCGCCTCGATTTTCCTCCATAACTCATCTAAAAATTGAGTTCTAGCCGTATCAGATCCGATTCGGCTCCGGATGACCCCAAATAAATGCGTATTTAATTTTATAAATCCATAGGGATAAATTATGAAAAAATATCCGAAAAATGAGCCGTCTCAATTTTCCTCCACAACTCGTGTACTAACCTCTATGTGAATTTTTCAAAAATCGAGTTCCAGCCGTATCAGCTCCGGCTCGGCTCCGGATGACCTCAAATAAACGCGTATTCAAGTTTATACATCCATAGGGACAAATTATGAAAAAATATCCATAAAAAGGCGAACTCGATTTTCTCCATAACCCGTACCTATGAGAATTATCCGAAAATCGAGTTCCAGCCATATCAGCTCCAGTTCGGCTCCGGATGACCTCAAATAAACACGCATTCAATTTTATAAATCCATAGGGACAAATTATGAAAAAATATCTAAAAAACGGGCCGCCTCAATTTTCCTCCATAACCCGTGTACTACTCCCTATGAGAATTATCCCAAAACCGAGTTCCAGTGATGTCGGCTCGATTCGACTCCGGATGACCCCAAATAAACGCATATTCAATCTTATAAATCCATAGGGATAAATTATGAAAAAATATCCAAAAAATGGGCTGCCTCAATTCTCCTCCATAACCCGTGTACTACCCTCTATCAGAATTATCTGAAAACTGAGTTCCAGCCGTATCAGCTTTGATTCGGCTCCGGATGACCTCAAATAACACGTATTCAATCTTATAAATCTATAGGGACAAATTATGAAAAAATATCCAAAAATAGGCCACCTCGATTTTCCCCTATAACGCGTGCACTACCCTATGAGAATTATCTGAAACCCAGTTCCTGCCATATCAGCTCCAATTTGGGTCCGGATGAACCTAAAAAAATGTGTATCCAATTCTATAAATCCACAAGGAGAAATTATGAAAAAATATCCAAAAAACGGGCCGCCTCAATTTTCCTCCATAACCCATCTAAAAATCGAGTTCTAGCCGTATCAGATCTGATTCGGCTTCGGATGACCCCAAATAAATACGTATTTAATTCTAAAAATTCATAGGGACAAATTATGAAAAAATATCCGAAAACCGGCCGTCTCAATTTTCATCGACAACCCGTGTACTACCCTCCCCGAGAATTTTTTAAAAATGGAGTTCCAGTCGTATCAGCTCCGACGCGGCTCCCGATGACCTCAAATAAACGCGTATTCAAGTTTATACATCCATAGGGACAAATTATGAAAAAATATCCAAAAAATGGGCTGCCTCGATTTTCCTCCATAACCCGTGTACTACCCCCTACGAGAATTATCCCAATACTGAGTTCCAGTAGTATCAGCTCTGATTCGGCTCCAGATTGTAACACCCCAATTCACAATTGGGATATTACACGCCGTAGAACCCTCGTGAGGTCTACCAGGCTAACACATGACATATAAACCACAATGTAGTCCCGAATAATGCACTCAAAAGTAAATAAGCCCGTGGCCTCGGCCAAAACATTTTTAACGTAATACATGAACAGAAGTTAAATACCAATTTATTGCCCACGCAGGGGACTTAAACCAAGTTTCAAAACAGATAGTCTAACTTCAATACTCGACAATGCAATGACAAAACATAAAAATGCAGACTCGAGCCACATCATCAAGCCAGCCCATCCTTCGCGTGCGTGTCCCGTGCCTGCCCCTCAGCCCTCCCGGTACCTGAAATGCATAAGACGCATTTCCCCCATTTAAGGGGTTAGCATTCGAATAGCTAGTGCAAGTACACAATTACACAACATTATATACAAAAACGGTTTTACACAATCATCTCAAACATAAGTCATTTGCCACATATATATTCCGGAATACTACATTGACAATCACATCGATTTTCAGTCATCACGATATCACGAAATCACAACTGGTATCCCGTGGCCGTACCCCTTAGTATCGACCCCCAGACATCCCGTCGAACACTCCGGGTGGGATACCACTTCCGTGGCCGTACCCCTTAGTATCGACCCCCAGACATCCCGTCGGACACTCCGGGTGGAAGTTCAATCACGCACGCACCCAAGTCCACTTCCGCGGCCGTACCCCTTAGTATCGACCCCCAGACATCCCGTCGGACACTCCGGGTGGAAGGAACACAACTCACGCACCCAAAAATCACCATTCATCATTCATTTCGAGAATCACAATATACATAACGAAATGTAATACATGTACTTGCCTTGAACACGATGAAACAAGGGAAACAACGAAGGAATAGGTTTTGGTCCGAACAATCCTCCCAAATCCGCTCCTAACACAACAACGGTATACAACAAGTCTCAATAATGCGGAAAGGTAAGAATTAATCCTAATTCTACCCGTTGGGACAATTCATCGGACACCAAGAGTGCATAAGGAAATGAAATCGGTCAATGGTATAACAACGGGATTTCATCCCAATCAAAAACAAGAAAACCATGGGTCGAGTGAATACTATCAAAATCTAATAACAACATCGGTTAATTCGAATTAAAACACAAGATCACCACCAAACCCACCCCAAAATCATACTAGGGTTGAAGGAGTTCTTACCTCTTGATGATTCAAGCCCTATAATTCCGAAGAACACGTGCTAGATCCACAATCCGAGCTACACGATCGAAGGAGGATGAAGAAAATCAAACACTCAAATGATTTGTGAAGGAAAAACCCTCCCTCAAGCTCTCTCTCTCTCGGTTGTAGGTGAAGAAAAGGGAAAAAAATGAGCTGAAATGCTCAAAAAACGAATTTAAAGGGTTTGACTACCCTACCGGACACGGCCCGTGCCGATCGGCACGGTCGTGTCGCACAGCTGGCCGACAGGGACTCGACCGTGTCCTGCTTGACACGGTCGCGGTGCGGAGGGCCTTCCGATAGCGACCCGTCCGACAGCGACTCGGCATGACTCGACCGTGTCCTGGAACACGGTCGGGCGTGTCGGCAGTCGGTTCAGGCTTATCCGGAAGAGTTCGACTCGGCCGTGCCAAACGACACGGTCGAGTCCTGTGGGCAGATACTTCGGCATTTCCGGACGAGTACCGCACGGGCTGTGTCGGACGACACGACCGAGTCCGGTCGGCAGTGATCGGCCAAAAGCTAAAAAAATGAGCGGGTGAACGAAAACGATCATAACTCTCTCGTCCGGACTCCGATTGACTCACCATTTGAACCATTGGAAAGCTAATTCGATGCTCTAATAATATTGCAAAGATTTAGAATTTTTGGAGTTACCAAAAATTAATGGTGATCTAACAAAGTCGAACTCATAAGAGGAAGTTGAAACAATGAACAATAATGATACACAACTCGAAGTTTTTCCGAACGGTGAACACGGTGAATGAACATGATTGATGAATGATTATAATTGAGTGAAAATACACTGAGTGACAATTACAGACTGATAATTACTGAATGAAAATGAATGAATTACAACCGGGTATTACATTATCTCCCCCTAAGGTAATGTCGGGCCCCAACTCTATCTCTCCAAAATCAATAATATGGCTAAGGTCCGATACGTACTTCCTAAGCTGGGAAACATGAAATACGTTATGCACGTGGCTCAGGGACGGCGGCAAGCCTAACCAATACGCAAGCTCTCCAACTCTATCTAAAATCTCAAACGGCCCGATATATCTCGGACTAAGTTTACCCTTCCGACCGCAGCGGTAAACTCCCCGTGTCGGCGACACCTTAAGCAAGACGTGATCTCCCACCTCAAACTCCAACGGTCGGCGACGTGTATCGGCATAAGACTTCTGCCGACTCTGGGCCGTCAGCAATCTACCACGAATCAGGGTAACCTTCTCCCTCGTCTCAACTATCATGTCGGGCTCGGTACCGATTAGCTCAGACGTATCATCCCAACACAACGGCGATCTGCACCTCCTCCCATACAACGCTTCGAATGGTGCCATTTTGATCGAGGCATGCCAACTATTGTTGTACGTGAACTCGATCAACGGCAAGTGTGTCTCCCAATCATCCTTCCAATCTAAAGCACAGGCTCGTAACATATCCTCTAGCGTCTGTATTGTCCGCTCAGACTGTCCGTCTGTCTGAGGGTGGTAGGATGTACTAAGTCTCAACTCGGTTCCCAAAGCTCTATGAATGGCCTCCCAAAAATGTGATATGAACCGGCCATCACGATCCGAAACAATACTCTTAGGGGTCCCATGCAATCTCACTATTTTCGCAACAAACACTCGTGCAAGCCTCTCCGGCCCCCAAGTGTCCTTAATACTTAGAAAATGAGCGGATTTGGTTAGTCGATCAACAACGACCCAAATCATGTTCATTCCCGTCCGAGTCTTAGGCATACCGGTAATGAAATCCATAGAAATGTCCTCCCATTTCCACTCCGGAATAGGAAGTGGTCGTAAAAGCCCCACGGGTCGCTGATGCTCGATCTTAACCTGCTGACAGGTCAAACACCTCGACACAAACTCGCTAACGTCTGCCTTCAAATTACTCCACCATTAGTTGCTCCTCACATCCTTGTACATTTTACTCGTACCAGGATGTATGGAGTAAGGTGTGGTATGAGCTTCACTCAAGATCTTCTGTCTCAGCTCAACAACACTCGGTACACATAGTCTGCCGCGAAATCTCAAAACTCCATCATCGTGAACCACAAATCCGGGGGCTTTCCCCTTCCTCACATCCTCCATCAACTGGACCAAAAACGGATCATCATCTTGCCGCCTTGATATCATCGATCGGACGAAGTGATCTCTAACGCACATAATCGACCACAATTCTATGAACCCAAACCTCGATATCGACAAATAAAATCCCTTTGGATCCTACTCGTGGTGTAAGTACCTCTAACATCTGCAACGCCATCGGCTTCGGCTCAACGCATCAGCCACTACGTTAGCCTTACCTGGATGGTAAAGTATCTCGAGGTCGTAATCTTTAATTAGTTCCAACCACCTACGCTGTCTCATATTCAATTCTTTCTGACTGAAGATATACTTCAAGCTCTTATGATCCGTAAAAATCTTACAAGACGACCCATAAAGATAATGCCTCCAGATCTTTAAGGCGAAAACGACCGCAGCTAACTCCAAATCGTGCGTGGGATAATTCACCTCGTAAGGTTTCAACTGGCGGGACGCATAAGCAATGACTCTATCTCTCTGCATCAAAACACATCCTAGACCAAGGCCCGAAGCATCACTATACACTACGAAGTCCTCGTTCCCCTGAGGCAATGCTAAAACGGGTGTGGTAGTCAGACGTCTCTTTAACTCGTCAAAGGCTGCCCCTGTCTGCGATCCACTCGAACTTCGAGTTTTGGAGCAACGAGTGGTGAGTGGTCTAGCGATCTTAGAAAATCCCTCAACGAATCTGCGGTAATAGCCGGCAAGACCCAGAAAACTCCTCACCTCCTTCACATTCTTAGGCGGCTCCCAAGCCATCACTGCCTCTATCTTCTGCGGATCTACCCGATCTCCCTCTGCTGAAATCACATGCCCGAGGAATGTCACTTCTTCGAGCCAAAACTCACACTTAGAGAACTTCGCGTACAACTGCTCTGCCCTCAAAGTGTCTAATACAATCCGGAGATGCAAGGCGTGCTCCTCCCGATTCCGTGAATAGATAAGAATATCGTCGATAAAAACGACTACGAATTTGTCTAGATACTCAATGAAAACTTTGTTCATCAACCGCATGAACACTGCTGGGGCATTGGTTAGCCCGAAAGGCATAACCACAAACTCGTAATGGCCATATCTCGTCCGAAAGGCAGCTTTCGGAATATCGACGTCCCGAATTCTCAACTGGTAGTAGCCCGATCGCAAATCAATCTTCGAAAAGACTGTCGCCCCTGAAGCTGATCAAACAAATCGTCAATCCTGGGCAAAGGGTATTTATTTTTGATGGTCAACTTGTTTAATTCTCGAAAATCGATGCATAAACGAAGCGACCCATCTTTCTTCTTAACGAAAAGTACGGGCGCACCCCAAGGCGATGCGCTCGGTCGAATATACCCTTTTTCTAACAATTCTCCCAACTGGTTCTTCAACTCTAACATCTCCGACGGTGCCATACGATACGGTGCTCTAGAAATAGGGGCTGCATTCGGCTCAAGATCGATAGGAAACTCCACCTCTCGCTGCGGTGGTAACCCCGGCAAGTCATCTGGGAAAACATCGGGATACTCACCAACAATTGAAATTGACGACATGTCAACTCCACCATCTTCCGCCTTCAGAGCGTAACACCAATAACCGACACAACCCTGGTTCAGAAGTTTCATCGCCTTCAAGGCGTTAATCACGCTCCCCGATCTACCCGGCTTACAGCCGATGAGAGTATGCTCGGTGCCATCCTCGGCCACCATCGAGATAGTACGAGTCCGATAGTTCATGATAGCACCGTGACGCTCTAACCAATCGTCCCCGAGGATTAAATCCTCACCCTTGAGGTCGATAACAATGAGGTTCGAGGGCCAGTCTCGGCTCCCGATCCTCACGGGGCAATCCCTAACTTCCCGGTCCCCAACCATGCGATCCCCGCTAGGCGTACCCACCACAAACGGTTCACATTCAAACAAGCAGTTAAAGCCAATACGATTCACACAATCCGATGCAATAAAGGAATGGGTAGCACCCGAATCAAAAAGCACGGAAACTGGATGAGTAAGGATCTGAGTGGTACCTGACGCCACCGGAATGTCCGCCTCCTCTGTGCGCCTCATCCGTACAATCGGGGTGGATGAACCCGAGCTCAAGGCTGCGTGGCGATCCATTGTCCCCGACTCTACCGCGACCCGAACCTGCGGAACTGAATAGCCGGAGTGTTATGATCCCTCGATCGGTAGTGGTAGTCGGAACTATAGCGGCCCCGGTGGCTCTCTCACAATGAGTCGCCCGATGTCCGGTGCCCGCAAGTGTAGCAAGTAATCGGAGGAAAAGGACAATCCTTCATCAAATGTTCATATTGGTTGCGGTTAAAACAAACCACGCCACGAAGCAGCGATCGAACGAGGCAGTTACCACGAGATCCACCGGCTTTGATGGAACGGCCTCTTCCCGGTATGGGAGCGAGCGAGACCTCGGCTCGACCACCCTTCCGGTCGAGAATCCACCGGTAGTCTTACGCTTCTTAACTTCCGAAACCGACTCGATTAGGAACCGCCATCTCGATCGCTAGGGCGCGATCACGGTATTCCTTCAAAGTGGCACACATGAGCGGTGCCATACTCGCCTAATATGCGGCTTCATGCGCATATTGAAGTAACGGATTTTATCGCCTCCGATCTCACTTGATCTCTTACGAACCCCAATCGCGATTGTAAGAAATGATGGCACGAGAAATCGGCACATCTGAGGTGTAGCGGTGAAGAACTCCACAATCTGCGCTCCTTAGCGGCGGTGGACAATATTACCTTCCATAGCAGCCACGAACTCCTCCCAAGTGGCCCGACGATCTCTGGCGCAACGGCCTCCCACCACTCCGCAGCCTTCTTTATCCAGGAGGTCTTGGGCAATATGTACCCTTCGTCTTGGGACAAGCTACGGCATCAAAGGTCTGGACAACGAAAGAGCCAATTCTCCCAACCGAGGGAGTCAAGATCCGGAGAAACGAGGAGGGTGCATCTTGGACACCGTCTGAAGCCACTTACTAGATTCCTCTTCAGTGTCGGGCGGATTAAGCGTCCACCTGAGCTATTCGAGCAAGCTGGGCTACTAGCTGGCGAAGTACGGCGGTAGCCAGCGTCGGCATTATTACCCGGCACGAGTGAGAGGCCGAGTCCGCGAGGACCGAGAAAGTGAGCCCTCCTCATTATCGGCACCCGACCACGGCCTCGACCGCGTCCCTAGCCGGTCTACCACGACCTCTCAACATACGAAGGAAAATAAGAAAAGGACAAGATCGAAAGATTCACAATTCACAAAGTTGGTAACACAAGTCACGATTCCGAACAGCGCAAGAAAACGAATTACAGAGATATAAGAGTTCGAGGAGACTTACAGCCACGGGTCGCACGAAAAGACGGTAGCATGATGATATTAGGCTCAATGACTGACTCTAATGACGCAACTGACAAACCCAAAATTCACCGACAGCCTAGGTATTCAAAACCTAAGCTCCGATACCATAAATGTAACACCCCAATTCACAACTGGGATATTACACGCCGTAGAACCCTCGTGAGGTCTACCAGGATAACACATGACATATAAACCACAATGTAGTCCCGAATAATGCACTCAAAAGTAAATAAGGCCGTGGCCTCGGCCAAAACATTTTTAACGTAATACATGAACAGAAGTTAAATACCAATTTATTGCCCACGCAGGGGACTTAAACCAAGTTTCAAAACAGACGGTCTAACTTCAATACTCGACAATGCAATGACAAAACATAAAAATGCAGACTCGAGCCACATCATCAAGCCAGCCCATCCTTCGCGTGCGTGTCCCGTGCCTGCCCCTCAGCCCTCCTGCACGAAATGCATAAGACGCATTTCCCCCATTTAAGGGGTTAGCATTCGAATAGCTAGTGCAAGTACACAATTACACAACATTATATACAAAAACGGTTTTACACAATCATCTCAAACATAAGTCATTTGCCACATATATATTCCGGAATACTACATTGGCAATCACATCGATTTTCAGTCATCACGATATCACAAAATCACAACTGGTATCCCGTGGCGTACCCCTTAGTATCGACCCCGACATCCCGTCGAACACTCCGGGTGGGATACCACTTCCGCGGCCGTACCCCTTAGTATCGACCCCGGACATCCCGTCGGACACTCCGGTGGAAGTTAAATCAAGAACTCACCCAAGTCCACTTCCGCGGCCGTACCCCTTAGTATCGACCCCAGGACATCCGTCGGACACTCCGGGTGGAAGGAACACAACTCACGCACCCAAAAATCACCATTCATCATTCATTTCGAGAATCACAATATACATAACGAAATGTAATACATGTACTTGCCTTGAACACGATGAAACAAGGGAAACAACGAAGGAATAGGTTTTGGTCCGAACAATCCTCCCAAATCCGCTCCTAACACAACAACGGTATACAACAAGTCTCAATAATGCGGAAAGGTAAGAATTAATCCTAATTCTACCCGTTGGGACAATTCATCGGACACCAAGAGTGCATAAGGAAATGAAATCGGTCAATGGTATAACAACGGGATTTCATCCCAATCAAAAACAAGAAAACCATGGGTCGCGTGAATACTATCAAAATCTAATAACAACATCGGTTAATTCGAATTAAAACACAAGATCACCACCAAACCCACCCCAAAATCATACTAGGGTTGAAGGAGTTCTTACCTCTTGAATATTCAAGCCCTATAATCCGAAGAACACGTGCTAGATCCACAATCCGAGCTACACGATCGAAGGAGGATGAAGAAAATCAAACACTCAAATGATTTGTGAAGGAAAAACCCTCCCTCAAGCTCTCTCTCTCGGTTGTAGGTGAAGAAAAGGGAAAAAAATGAGCTGAAATGCTAAAAAAACAAATTTAAAGGGTTTGACTACCCTGCCGGACACGGCCCGTGCCGATCGGCACGGTCGTGTCGCACAGCTGGCCGACAGGGACTCGACCGTGTCCTGCTTGACACGGTCGCGGCGCGGAGGGCCTTCCGATAGCAACCCGTCCGACAGCGACTCGGCATGACTCGACCGTATCCTGGAACACGGTCGGGCGTGTCGGCAGTCGGTTCAGGCTTATCCAGAAGAGTTCGACTCGGCCGTTCCAAACGACACGGTCGAGTCCTGTGGGCAGATACTTCGGCATTTCCGGACGAGTACGGCACGGGCCGTGTCGGACGACACGACCGAGTCCGGTCGGCAGTGATCGGCCAAAAGCTGAAAAAAATGAGCGGGTGAACGAAAACGATCATAACTCTCTCGTCCGGACTCCGATTGACTCACCGTTTGAACCATTGGAAAGCTAATTCGATGCTCTAATAATATTGCAAAGATTTAGAATTTTTGGAGTTACCAAAAATTAATGGTGATCTAACAAAGTCGAACTCATAAGAGGAAGTTGAAACAATGAACAATAATGATACACAACTCGAAGTTTTTCCGAACGGTGAACACGGTGAATGAACATGATTGATGAATGATTATAATTGAGTGAAAATACACTGAGTGACAATTACAGACTTATAATTACTGAATGAAAATGAATGAATTACAACCGGGTATTACACAGATGACCCCAAATAAGCGCATATTCAATCTTTTAAATCCATAGGGACAAATTATGAAAAAATATCCAAAAATAGGCCGCCTCAATTTTCCTCCATAACGTGTGTACTATCCTATGAGAATTATCCGAAACCCGATTCTGCCATATCGGCTCAATTGGGTTCGGATAAACCCAAATATAAGCGTATTTGATTTTATAAATCCACAAAGAGAAATTATGTAATAATATCCCATAAATGTTCCGCCTCGATTTTCCTCCATAGCCCGTGTACTACCCCTATGAGAGTTATCTAAAAATCGAGTTATAGTCGTATCAGCTTCGATTCGGCTCCGGATGACCCTAAATAAACATGTATTCAATTTTATAAATCCATAGGGACAAATTATAAAAAAATATCCGTAAAATGGGCCGTCTCAATTTTCCTCCACAACCCGTGTACTACCCTCTATGAGAATTTTTTAAAAATCGAGTTCCAGTCGTATGAGCTCCGGCTCGGCTCCGGATGACCTCAAATAAACGCGTATTCAATTCTATAAATCCATAGGGACAAATTATGAAAAATATCCATAAAAGGGTCGCCTCGATTTTCCTCCATAACCCGTCCCTATGAGAATTATCCGAAAATCGAGTTCCAGCCGTATCATCTCCAGTTCAGTTCCGTATGACCTCAAATAAATGCGTATTCAATTTTATAAATCCATAGGGACGAATTATGAAAAAATATCCAAAAAATAGGCCGCCTCGATTTTCCTACATAACCCGTGTACTACCCCCTATGAGAATTATCCCAATACCGAGTTCCAGTCGTATCAGCTCTGATTCGGCTCCGGATGACCCCAAATAAACGCGTATTCAATCTTATAAATCTATAGGGATAAATTATAAAAAAATATCCAAAAAATGGGCCGCCTCAATTCTCCTTCATAACCCGTGTACTACCCTCTATCAGAATTATCCAAAAACTGAGTTCCAGCCGTATCAGCTTTGATTCGGCTCCGGATGACCTCAAATAAACACGTATTCAATCTTATAAATCCATAGGGACAAATTATGAAAAAATATCCAAAAATAGGCCACCTCGTTTTTTCTCCATAACTCGTTTACTACCCTATGAGAATTATACGAAAACCCAGTTCATGCCATATCAGCTCCAATTTGGGTTCGGATAAACCCAAATAAATGCGTATTTGATTTTATAAATCCACAAAGAGAAATTATGAAAAAATATCCCAAAAATGGGCCGCCTCAATTTTCCTCCATAACCCGTGTACTATCCCTATGAGAGTTATCTAAAAATCGAGTTCTAGTCGTATCAGCTCCGATTCGGCTCATGATGTCCCTTTATATATGAGTATTCACTTTTATAAATCCTTAGGGAGACATTACTAAAATATATCCGTTAAACAGGCCATCTCAATTTTCCTCCACAACCCGTGTACAACCCTCTGTGAGAATTTTTTAAAAATCGAGTTCCAGTCGTATCAACTCCGGTTCGGCTCCGGATGACCTCAAATAAACGCGTATTTAATTCTATAAATCCATAGGGACAAATTATGAAAAATATCCATAAAAGGGCCGCCTCGATTTTCTTCCATAACCCGTCCCTATGAGAATTATCCGAAAATCAAGTTCCAGTCGTATCAGTTCCAGTTCGACTCCGGATGACCTAAAATAAACGCGTATTCAATTTTATAAATCCATAGGGACGAATTATGAAAAAATATCCAAAAAATAGGCCGCCTCGATTTTCCTCCATAACCCATGTACTACCCCCTACGAGAATTATCCCAATACTGAGTTCCAGTAGTATCAGCTCTGATTCGGCTCCGGATGGCCCCAAATAAGCGCGTATTCAATCTTATAAATCCATAGGGACAAATTATGAAAAAAATATCCAAAAAAAGGCCGCCTCAATTTTCCTCCATAACGTGTGTAATATCCTATGAGAATTATCCGAAACCCAGTTCCTGCCATATCAGCTCCAATTCGGGTTCGGATAAACCCAAATAAACGCGTATTTGATTTTATAAATCCACAAAGAGAAATTATGAAAAATATCCCAAAAATGGGCCGCCTCGATTTTCCTCCATAGCCCGTGTACTACCCCTATGAGAGTTATCTAAAAATCGAGTTATAGTCGTATCAGCTTCGATTCGGCTCCGGATGACCCTAAATAAACATGTATTCAATTTTATAAATCCATAGGGACAAATTATGAAAAAATATCCGTAAAATGGGCCGTCTCAATTTTCCTCCACAACCCGTGTACTACCCTCTATGAGAATTTTTTAAAAATCGAGTTCCAGTCGTATCAGCTCATTTCGTCAGGATGACCTCAAATAAACGCGTATTCAATTCTATAAATCCATAGGGACAAATTATGAAAAATATCCATAAAAGGGTCGCCTCGATTTTCCTCCATAACCCGTCCCTATGAGAATTATCCGAAAATCGAGTTCTAGCCGTATCATCTCCAGTTTAGTTCCGTATGACCTCAAATAAACGCGTATTCAATTTTGTAAATCCATAGGGACGAATTATGAAAAAATATCCAAAAAATAGGCCGCCTCGATTTTCCTACATAACCCGTGTACTACCCCCTATGAGAATTATCCCAATACCGAGTTCCAGTCGTATCAGCTCTGATTCGGCTCCGGATGACCCCAAATAAACGCGTATTCAATCTTATAAATCTATAGGGATAAATTATAAAAAAATATCCAAAAAATGGGCCGCCTCAATTCTCCTTCATAACCCGTGTACTACCCTCTATCAGAATTATCCAAAAACTGAGTTCCAGCCGTATCAGCTTTGATTCGGCTCCGGATGACCTCAAATAAACATGTATTCAATCTTATAAATCCATAGGGACAAATTATGAAAAAATATCCAAAAATAGGCCACCTCGTTTTTTCTCCATAACTCGTTTACTACCCTATGAGAATTATACGAAAACCTAGTTCATGCCATATCAGCTCCAATTCGGGTTCGGATAAACCCAAATAAATGCGTATTTGATTTTATAAATCCACAAAGAGAAATTATGAAAAAATATCCCAAAAATGGGCCGCCTCAATTTTCCTCCATAACCCGTGTACTATCCCTATGAGAGTTATCTAAAAATCGAGTTCTAGTCGTATCAGCTCCGATTCGGCTCCGGATGACCCTAAATAAATGCGTATTCACTTTTATAAATCCATAGGGACACATTATGAAAAAATATCCGTAAAACAGGCCATCTCAATTTTCCTCCACAACCCGTGTACAACCCTCTGTGAGAATTTTTTAAAAATCGAGTTCCAGTCGTATCAACTCCGGTTCGGCTCCGGATGATCTCAAATAAACGCGTATTCAATTCTATAAATCCATAGGGACAAATTATGAAAAATATCCATAAAAGGGCCGCCTCGATTTTCCTCCATAACCCGTGTACTACCCTCTATGAGAATTTTTTAAAAATCGAGTTCCAGTCGTATCAGCTCCGGCTCGGCTCCGGATGACCTCAAATAAACGCGTATTCAATTCTATAAATCCATAGGGACAAATTATGAAAAATATCCATAAAAGGGTCGCCTCGATTTTCCTCCATAACCCGTCCCTATGAGAATTATCCGAAAATCGAGTTCCAGCCGTATCATCTCGATTCGATTCCGTATGACCTCAAATAAATGCGTATTCAATTTTATAAATCCATAGGGACGAATTATGAAAAAATATCCAAAAAATAGGCCGCCTCGATTTTCCTACATAACCCGTGTACTACCCCCTATGAGAATTATCCCAATACCGAGTTCCAGTCGTATCAGCTCTGATTCGGCTCCGGATGACCCCAAATAAACGCGTATTCAATCTTATAAATCTATAGGGATAAATTATAAAAAAATATCCAAAAAATGGGCCGCCTCAATTCTCCTTCATAACCCGTGTACTACCCTCTATCAGAATTATCCAAAAACTGAGTTCCAGCCGTATCAGCTTTGATTCGGCTCCGGATGACCTCAAATAAACACGTATTCAATCTTATAAATCCATAGGGACAAATTATGAAAAAATATCCAAAAATAGGCCACCTCGTTTTTTATCCATAACTCGTTTACTACCCTATGAGAATTATACGAAAACCCAGTTCATGCCATATCAGCTCCAATTTGGGTTCGGATAAACCCAAATAAATGCGTATTTGATTTTATAAATCCACAAAGAGAAATTATGAAAAAATATCCCAAAAATGGGCCGCCTCAATTTTCCTCCATAACCCGTGTACTATCCCTATGAGAGTTATCTAAAAATCGAGTTCTAGTCGTATCAGCTCCGATTCGGCTCCGGATGACCCTAAATAAATGCGTATTCACTTTTATAAATCCATAGGGACACATTACGAAAAATATCCGTAAAATGTGCCATCTCAATTTTCCTCCACAACCCGTGTACAACCCTCTGTGAGAATTTTTTAAAAATCGAGTTCCAGTCGTATCAACTCCGGTTCGGCTCCGGATGACCTCAAATAAACGCGTATTTAATTCTATAAATCCATAGGGACAAATTATGAAAAATATCCATAAAAGGGCCGCCTCGATTTTCCTCCATAACCCGTCCCTATGAGAATTATCCGAAAATCAAGTTCGATCATCGATTCGATTCGACTCCGGATGACCTAAAATAAACGCGTATTCAATTTTATAAATCCATAGGGACGAATTATGAAAAAATATCCAAAAAATAGGCCGCCTCGATTTTCCTCCATAACCCATGTACTACCCCCTACGAGAATTATCCCAATACTGAGTTCCAGTAGTATCAGCTCTGATTCGGCTCCGGATGGCCCCAAATAAGCGCGTATTCAATCTTATAAATCCATAGGGACAAATTATGAAAAAAATATCCAAAAAAAGGCCGCCTCAATTTTCCTCCATAACGTGTGTAATATCCTATGAGAATTATCCGAAACCCAGTTCCTGCCATATCAGCTCCAATTCGGGTTCGGATAAACCCAAATAAACGCGTATTTGATTTTATAAATCCATAGGGACAAATTATGAAAAAATATCCGTAAAATGGGCCGTCTCAATTTTCCTCCACAACCCGTGTACTACCCTCTATGAGAATTTTTTAAAAATCGAGTTCCAATATCGGCTCATTTCACTCCGGATGACCTCAAATAAACGCGTATTCAATTCTATAAATCCATAGGGACAAATTATGAAAAATATCCATAAAAGGGTCGCCTCGATTTTCCTCCATAACCCGTCCCTATGAGAATTATCCGAAAATCGAGTTCTAGCCGTATCATCTCCAGTTTAGTTCCGTATGACCTCAAATAAACGCGTATTCAATTTTGTAAATCCATAGGGACGAATTATGAAAAAATATCCAAAAAATAGGTCGCCTCGATTTTCCTACATAACCCGTGTACTACCCCCTATGAGAATTATCCCAATACCGAGTTCCAGTCGTATCAGCTCTGATTCGGCTCCGGATGACCCCAAATAAACGCGTATTCAATCTTATAAATCTATAGGGATAAATTATAAACAAAAATCCAAAAAATGGGCCGCCTCAATTCTCCTTCATAACCCGTGTACTACCCTCTATCAGAATTATCCAAAAACTGAGTTCCAGCCGTATCAGCTTTGATTCGGCTCCGGATGACCTCAAATAAACATGTATTCAATCTTACAAATCCATAGGGACAAATTATGAAAAAATATCCAAAAATAGGCCACCTCGTTTTTTCTCCATAACTCGTTTACTACCCTATGAGAATTATACGAAAACCTAGTTCATGCCATATCAGCTCCAATTCGGGTTCGGATAAACCCAAATAAATGCGTATTTGATTTTATAAATCCACAAAGAGAAATTATGAAAAAATATCCCAAAAATGGGCCGCCTCAATTTTCCTCCATAACCCGTGTACTATCCCTATGAGAGTTATCTAAAATCGAGTTCTAGTCGTATCGGCCCGATTCGGCTCAGGATGACCCTAAATAAATGCGTATTCACTTTTATAAATCCATAGGGACACATTATGAAAAATATCCGTAAATGTGCCATCACAATTTTCCTCCACAACCCGTGTACAACCCTCTGTGAGAATTTTTTAAAAATCGAGTTCCAGTCGTATCAACTCCGGTTCGGCTCCGGATGACCTCAAATAAACGCGTATTCAATTCTATAAATCCATAGGGACAAATTATGAAAAATATCCATAAAAGGGCCGCCTCGATTTTCCTCCATAACCCGTCCCTATGAGAATTATCCGAAAATCAAGTTCCAGCCGTATCAGTTCCAGTTCGGCTCCGGATGACCTAAAATAAACGCGTATTCAATTTTATAAATCCATAGGGACGAATTATGAAAAAATATCCAAAAAATAGGCCGCCTCGATTTTCCTCCATAACCCGTGTACTACCCCCTACGAGAATTATCCCAATACTGAGTTCCAGTAGTATCAGCTCTGATTCGGCTCCGGATGACCCCAAATAAGCGCGTATTCAATCTTATAAATCCATAGGGACAAATTATGAAAAAAATATCCAAAAAAGGCCGCCTCAATTTTCCTCCATAACGTGTGTACTATCCTATGAGAATTATCCGAAACCCGCCTCTGCCATATCAGCTCCAATTCGAGTTCGGATAAACCCAAATAAACGCGTATTTGATTTTATAAATCCACAAAGAGAAATTATGAAAAAATATCCAAAAAATGGGCCGCCTCGATTTTCCTCCATAGCCCGTGTACTACCCCTATGAGAGTTATCTAAAAATCGAGTTATAGTCGTATCAGCTTCGATTCGGCTCCGGATGACCCTAAATAAACATGTATTCAATTTTATAAATCCATAGGGACAAATTATGAAAAAATATCCGTAAAATGGGCCGTCTCAATTTTCCTCCACAACCCGTGTACTACCCTCTATGAGAATTTTTTAAAAATCGAGTTCCAGTCGTATCAGCTCCAGCTCGGCTCCGGATGACCTCAAATAAACGCGTATTCAATTCTATAAATCCATAGGGACAAATTATGAAAAATATCCATAAAAGGGTCGCCTCGATTTTCCTCCATAACCCGTCCCTATGAGAATTATCCGAAAATCGAGTTCCAGCCGTATCATCTCCAGTTTAGTTCCGTATGACCTCAAATAAACGCGTATTCAATTTTGTAAATCATAGGGACGAATTATGAAAAAATATCCAAAAATAGGCCGCCTCGATTTTCCTACATAACCCGTGTACTACCCCCTATGAGAATTATCCCAATACCGAGTTCCATCAGATCGGCTCCGATTCGGCTCCGGATGACCCCAAATAAACGCGTATTCAATCTTATAAATCCATAGGGATAAATTATAAAAAAATATCCAAAAAATGGGCCGCCTCAATTCTCCTTCATAACCCGTGTACTACCCTCTATCAGAATTATCCAAAAATTGAGTTCCAGCCGTATCAGCTTTGATTCGGCTCCGGATGACCTCAAATAAACACGTATTCAATCTTATAAATCCATAGGGACAAATTATGAAAAAATATCCAAAAATAAGCCACCTCGTTTTTTCTCCATAACTCGTTTACTACCCTATGAGAATTATACGAAAACCTAGTTCATGCCATATCAGCTCCAATTTGGGTTCGGATAAACCCAAATAAATGCGTATTTGATTTTATAAATCCACAAAGAGAAATTATGAAAAAATATCCCAAAAATGGGCCGCCTCAATTTTCCTCCATAACCCGTGTACTATCCCTATGAGAGTTATCTAAAAATCGAGTTCTAGTCGTATCAGCTCCGATTCGGCTCCGGATGACCCTAAATAAATGCGTATTCACTTTTATAAATCCATAGGGACACATTACGAAAAAATATCCGTAAAACAGGCCATCTCAATTTTCCTCCACAACCCGTGTACAACCCTCTGTGAGAATTTTTTAAAAATCGAGTTCCAGTCGTATCAACTCCGGTTCGGCTCCGGATGACCTCAAATAAACGCGTATTTAATTCTATAAATCCATAGGGACAAATTATGAAAAATATCCATAAAAGGGCCGCCTCGATTTTCCTCCGTAACCCGTCCCTATGAGAATTATCCGAAAATCAAGTTCCAGCCGTATCAGTTCCAGTTCGACTCCGGATGACCTAAAATAAACGCGTATTCAATTTTATAAATCCATAGGGACGAATTATGAAAAAATATCGAAAAAATAGGCCGCCTCGATTTTCCTCCATAACCCGTGTACTACCCCCTACGAGAATTATCCCAATACTGAGTTCCAGTAGTATCAGCTCTGA
The DNA here is from genome assembly GCA_033398695.1 of Orobanche coerulescens. Classification (NCBI taxonomy): domain Eukaryota; kingdom Viridiplantae; phylum Streptophyta; class Magnoliopsida; order Lamiales; family Orobanchaceae; genus Orobanche; species Orobanche coerulescens. The sequence continues at coordinate 30,644 of JAWKAU010000349.1, read as the reverse complement.
TTCGGCTCCGGATGACCCCAAATAAGCGCGTATTCAATCTTATAAATCCATAGGGACAAATTATGAAAAAAATATCCAAAAAAAGGCCGCCTCAATTTTCCTCCATAACGTGTGTACTATCCTATGAGAATTATCCGAAACCCAGTTCCTGCCATATCAGCTCCAATTCGGGTTCGGATAAACCCAAATAAATGTAACACCCCAATTCACAAATGGGACATTACACGCCGTAGAACCCCCGTGAGGTCTACCAGGCTAACTCATGACACGTAAACCACAATGATAACCCAAAAGATGCATTCAAAAGTAAATAGGGCCGTGGCCTCGGCCAAAACATTTCAACGGAGTACGTGAAACATAAAGTAAATATCAATTCATTGCCCACGCAGGGGACTTAAACCAAGTTTAGAAGTAAACAGTCTAATTCCAATACTCGACAAATGCAATATCAAAACATAAAAAAAAACACAGACTCGAGCCACATCATCATGCCAACCCATCCTTTACGTGCATGTCCCGTGCCTGCTCCTCAGCTCTTCCGGTACCTGAAATGCATAAGACGCATTTCCCCCATTTAAGGGGTTAGCATTCGAATAGCTAGTGCAAGTACACCATTACACAACATTATATACATACACGATTCAACGCAAACAAATCGTTAGAAAAACCATTTTGAAAATCAATATTCCGGAATATCACATTTACACCAAAATAGTATATCAACAAGTTTTCCACATCACAATTATCCACACTTGGTAACTCACGACCGTACCCATTAGTATCGGCCCCCAGAGGTCCCGTCGGACTGTTCCCAGGTGAGAAACCACTTCCGCGGCCGTACCCATTAGTATCGGCCCCCAGAGGTCCCGTCGAACCGTCCCCAGGTGGAAGAACATCAACGCACGCACCCAAGTCCACTTCCGTGGCCGTACCCATTAGTATCGGCCCCCAGAGGCCCCATGCCATCCCCAGGTGGAAGAGTGACCATCACAATCATTCAATAACTCGATTTACATCATTCGCATCAAAATCATACACACATAACGGAATGTAATACATGTACTTGCCTTGGATGACACGATGCGAAGAAAACGGCGAAAGGAAAGGTTTCGGTCCGAACAATCTTCCCAAACCCGTCCCTAACACAATAATGATATACAACCAATCTCAACAATATGAATACGAAGAAATTCATCCTAGTTCTACCCGTTGGGACAATTCATCGAACATCAAGAGTGCATAGGGAGTTGAAATCGGTCAACGGTGTAATAACGGGATTTCATCCCATCCAATAACAAGGAAATCAAGAATCACGAGTATACTATCGAAATCTAACAAAAACATCGGTTAAATGGGATTAAAAGACAAGATCACCACCAAACCCTCCCCAAATTCATACTAGGGTTCTAGGAGATTTTACCTTGATTCGAAGCCGAACAATAGATGATTTGGTGTTGTGGTGATGATATGATGCTAAGTTATACTTTCCAACCAGTGTTTGAATGAAAATCTGACGAACCCTTGCCTTGGAGGTCGTCCCGACGTGAAGAAGGGAAGATGAATGAGAAACTGACGAAAAAAATGACTCCTGCCAGTTTATAAACTGACTGGTGTTACGGCCGTAACACCTCATCCATACGGCCGTAACTTGTGGATATTACAGCCGTAATTACATGCATTTACGGCCGTAACAAGTTCTATGGATAGGTCTGGGCAAAACCGACGAAGCTCACTTACGGCCGTATGATCTAAGAGATACGGCCGTAACATTTCTTACGGCCGTAATTGGTGCATTATACGCCCGTAAGTTGCTACAGGAGTCTCATGCATGAAGAAAAACGAAGCTGGCTTACGGCCGTACGGTGAGAAAATAAAGCTCAACGACAACTGGATAGAATAGATACTTAACGAGTATACGAAGATTTCCTACTGATGGGATGATTACCATAATCGACACGTGGCTCCGACTGTCCGGAGGTCAGGATAAACGAAAAACAACCACAATGCCCAATATAAATCAGAATTTATAAAAATGACCCCAAACGTCCGGAATTCACGATACGACGTCGGATTAACAGTCCGAAACTCACAACATGCTCAGCCCAACCACACGAACTTATGGAAATGGGAAAATGACGAAATCGAACGAGTTTAACGAGAATCGAATACACATGTGATACAATATAACTCAAGATAGAATTACGTAAAAACATTATCGAGACTCGTCCAAACAGAGAAACCCAAAGAACAAAATAGATTCAGAATTCCAAAACAGTGCCAAGCGAGTTGTCCGAAACGAAAATACACCAAAAATAGAAATTACAAAAATAGAAAACGCGGATATTAAATTATCTCCCCCTAAAAATAAGTTTCGTCCCGAAACTTACAACACGAATAACTCAGGGTATCTCGAACTCATATTCTCCTCCGTTTCCCACGTGGCTTCCTCGGATCCATGCCTCGACCACTGCACTTTAACCAAAGGAATGGTTTTATGCCTGAGTTGCTTCACCCGACGCTCTAAGATCTGAATCGGCCTCTCCTCGAAGGTAACGTCGGGCCCCAACTCGATCTCTCCAAAATTAATAATATGGCTAGGGTCCGGTACGTACTTCCTAAGCTGGGAAACATGAAATACGTTATGCACGTGGCTCAGGGACGGCGGCAAACCTAACCGATATGCAAGCTCTCCAACTCTCTCTAGAATCTCGAACGGTCCAATAAATCTCGGACTAAGTTTACCCTTCCGACCGAAGCGGTAAACTCCCCGTGTCGGTGACACCTTAAGCAACACATGGTCTCCTACCTCAAACTCCAACGGCCGGCGACGTGTATCGGCATAAGACTTCTGTCGGCTCTGGGCCATCACCAACCTATTGCGAATCAGAGCAATCTTCTCTCTCGTCTCAACTACCATATCAGGCTCGGTACCAATCAGCTAGGACGCATCGTCCCAACACAACGGCGATCTGCACCTCCTCTCGTACAATGCCTCGAATGGTGCCATTTTGATCGAGGCGTGCCAACTATTGTTGTACGTGAACTCGATCAATGGCAAGTGCGACTCCCAATCATCCTTCCAATCTAAAGCACAGGCTCGCAACATATCCTCTAGTGTCTGTATAGTCCGCTCAGACTGTCCGTCTGTCTGAGGGTGGTAGGATGTACTAAGTCTTAGCTCGGTTCCCAAAGCTCCATGAACGGCCTGCCAAAAATGTGATATGAATCGGCCATCACGATCTGAAACAATACTCTTAGGGGTCCCATGCAACCTCACAATCTCCGCAATAAACACTCGTGCAAGTCTCTCTGGCCCCCAAGTGTCCTTAATACTCAGAAAATGAGCTGATTTGGTTAGTCGATCAATAACGACCCAAATCATGTTCATTCCAGTCCGAGTCTTAGGCATACCGGTAATGAAATCCATAGAAATATCCTCCCATTTCCACTCCGGGATAGCAAGTGGTCCTAAAAGCCCCGCGGGTCGCTGATGCTCGATCTTAACCTGCTGACAGGTCAAACACCTCGACACAAACTCGCTAACGTCTGTCTTAAAATTACTCCACCAGTAGTTGCTCCTCACATCCTTGTACATTTTACTCGTACCAGGATGTATGGAGTAAGGTGTGGTATGAGCTTCATGTTGTGTCACGATTTATCCATCCCAACAGGCGATCGACTATAAGGCCGAGCGACCAAGTCAACATCAGTCAAACTATGGCTAGCTCGCCAAGTCGAAGATATCAAACCACCATCAGGTACCTAGCGATCGACTCCCAGGGCGATCGCCCTTTGGCAGCTGGCGATCTGCTCTAGTGACCGGCTAAGGGCAATCGACCTACGCCCCGAGCAGAGACGATCGTCCGCCAAAGTCATCAAGGACTGGATCTCAAAAAAAGCACCCACGTGCAGATCCACCAAAGGCGCTGACAAGATCTTCGCCAGCAGATAAAGATCTTTTGCTGACAGACAAGACCAAAAGACCACAGCCTGTCACCTACCTCACCTACCAGCATGCGCGCCGAAAGTTGTCAGTGGGACCACCCGCGACAGCAACTCAGGACGCGTGTAAGCTCCCCATTGGACCGAGTAGTTGACTGCCAACAACTCCTGCAGGCTTTGAAGGGACAGGCCCATGTGCTAAAAGACGATCGCCCGATTATTATATTACAGAAAAGGCGATCGCCCAGCGTATCCAAGCCCTATAAATAGAGAACCTCCTCCTACTGGAAAAAGGTTCTCAGTTCGGAATTCATTTTAACCAACGGTTCAGAACTCATCCACTACGGTTCCCAGTTCACTGAATATACGGTTCGGAATTCATTTGACTTACGTCCGAAATACATTCCACCAAAAGTTCACATTCTCTCACATTCCGATACATCCACGGAAATACTGAAGAACACACATATCATCAAGCTCCCGGCTATGTACGCGGAATCAATCTGAGGACTTCTCTCTCCAAATCTATCGTCCGTAAGACGATCGGCGAAGCGCAAGTCTCCACTAGACAGATTCCAAGGGATTCACAAGCCCGAAGCCCAAACATCCAGCTATATACTCGCCGTGAGAGGCGGTCGATCTCTCACCGCGATTGTTCATCACCTTTGTTACAAGAACTCACAGAGCATCAAATCTGGTTCTTAGGCAATCTACACGCTCACTAGCTAAGATAACAAGAAACTTTACACTCATTGTAATTGTATTCTTACATTAGTACTTGTATCCCGAATATCGGTATTAATAATCTCTCGCGAGCATTCAAGCCCGGACTAACAACCCGGCAAATCTTGTGTTATTTATCTTTCTCACGGAAGTGCTCTTGCATTTGTTTGTTATCCCATCCATTCCAGCAATATCTATCTCGGATAATATTTTGGGTAGCAACAATTGGCGCTAGAGGAAGGGGATCTAACCCTCATATTTTTATTTCTACCGTCCCGAAGAACACTCACTGTTCTCGGGGCAAATACTTGAAGTGACACTCACCGCACTTCAAAGAAAACCTCGAGAATCATGACATCCGCCGGTCCATCGAAGAAAGCTGCTCTCCGAACCGCCGGACACCATTTCCGGCTCGGTCAGACCCCGGCCCGGCAGCGAGGAAGCGCGGCAACGCGAGACTCTCGATCCCGCATCCGAGAGATGACCCCAACCTCTCACTCGATCGGTTCCAAACCGAGGAACAGATCGAGGAGGCTATGGCCATCCCGAGGAGCGACGGAGAGCATGCGCGCGCCGCGATAACTCCCTCGATCATCCGCCGCATGGGAAAACGGAAATTCAATGGGCTACCGAACGAGCGATCGTCAAAAAGCCCCAATTCGCGAGGAAAGGCTCTCGCGCGGCCGGACGGATCCATATTCGATCGCTTGGGACGCGACCCATCCGGCGGCCGGGGCACTCTATTTCCAACCTTGAAAAGACGGAATCCGAATCCGTCGCCAGGAGTTCGGCCTACTCACCTCACGGCAACGCATGTCGCCATCGACTCCCGCCCGATCGCTGGGGACTCGGTACTCAATCGCCTCGGCTCCGCTCCGATCGCGAGCCGCTAACGATCGAGCCACGGCGATGGCCGCCATGCAACGTCGCTCGACGAGATGAGAGCACTCTTGGACACTGGGGCAAGCACCAGCAAGAAGATCGCCGGGCCGACCGAGCCACTCGCGGTCCACATCGAGCTTGCCCCCATACAACCAACGATCGCTCCTCCTAAAACACCTCTGTATAAGGGGAGATCGGACCCCGAAACCCACCTGAGTAAATTCCGAATTTACATGACTGGGTGTGGGGCATCTGATGCAACCAGGTGCCGGATCTTCCCGCTGACATTGGGCGAGCTGGCCCATAAGTGGTATGTCTCACTACCACCACGATCGGTCACCTCTTTTAAGAAACTGGCGGATGACTTCACGTCATACTTCGCCAGCAAGGTCGCCAGACCCGAAGGCCCCCACCGCATGATAAAAATCAAGCAGGGGAAGGACGAAGCTGATGCAGATTACATCGACCGGGTAGACGAAATCATCCTCACCGGCGAACCCGTCAGTGATGAGCTCGCTATCTATTCGGTCATGGGGGGATTCCACGGTCACTCTCCCATGTTCAGACATCTCGCCAAGGATATTCCCCCAACTTACACGATCTTCCGCGCTAAAGCTGCCAACTTCCTGGCCAGGCAAAGGCTACTCACCCTCCGCTTAGACGAGGAAACGCCACCTCTTGCCCAGAAGATAGCGATCGCCAAAGCAAAGAAGGCGATCGCCAAGACACCCGGAGATCTCAAGGCTTTCGAGGACATGGAAGCCCATCTCCTCTATACGTTCAACAGAACTCCGGCACATATTTTCTATGCCATCAAGGGGCACGAAGAGCTCAAAAAGCCAAAGGCGATAAGGGACCACGGTCACCTGGACAACAATCAATATTGTGCCTACCACAAGAGTCCCGGCCACAGCACCAACAATTGCCGCGACCTCCTCAAACGGACTCTGGAGATTGTTCGAGGAGGGCAAGTTGATGACTTATTGGTTTAGCCGAAGCCCCCGCCTATCTCTATAGACGATCGTCCGAGTCGAACACAAAGCAGCCGGGAAGCTCATACGAGCCGACCCCTGGATCAACCTCGGCGACCGTCTCTATATGCTTCAATCAAGAGAAGGAGACCACAGAAGTCATCCCGATCTCCCTCCTTATTTAAGAAACCGGAGGACTCGATCGCCATCTGCAGTTCACCGTCTAACACGATGAACTAAGGCACGAGATCGCCTCCCCCGCACAACGTACACCGTCGAAGGTCGGCATCTACATGACGATCCAAGGTGGAAGAGTGCAGCCATGGTCCTGGTGGTCGATGATTCCGACTGCTTAGGCCATGCAAGGTCCCTTTAGGCCAAGATCGCCCGCCCTTCGTTTAAATACGAGGCCGGCGTAGTCTGAGGGCCCTCCAAAATAAATCAGTGGACACGATGGCTCGCCCTCAAAGGTTCATCATCTGACATGGTGAACCCGGACAATGCGACGTGCCACAATCCCGTCTCAACGTACACCGTCGAGGTCGGCCATCTCCATGGCTGGCCGAGGTGGAAGCAGAGCTAACAAGCCGCGGGCGTGGAGTTGATTCATCCGACGCCGCCCGCGCAAGGACTCCTCTAGACCAAGACCGCACGCCCTTCGTTTAAATACGAGGCGGCGCGGCTAACGGAGGACCCTCATAATAAAGTGAGTCACGAGACACTCAATGTCTTCGCGCATCAAGACATGATCAAGGAGTCTGGTCCATCGAACTCCGCGATCGTGCACGGTTCCTCAAGACGGACGACCGTCCCCGAGGATTCGACAAAATTGAAGACCGCTCACTCAAGGAATTATTTTCATCCCCTTACTTCCACTAAGTGAATAAAAACAAGGGGCAATAAGAGTGCGGACTACCTACACGACGATCGTCGCTATCCAACCACATACGGAGATCATCATTTTTTCAGACGTAGTGCAGCGATCGAATATGTTGTAAAAAGTTATCTTTATGAGTTTATCAATTCATATGGAACTACCCTCGCAACGATCTCTCCTCACACATTTGTACAAAGTCAAACAAAGACTTAAAAATAACCATTCATTCAAGTGATAAGTCAGAAAGACAAATGCTCATTTCATTACTTGAAAAATAGAGTACACGGTCGCCCGAAGGCCTAAGTACTACAAAAAGAAAACTACAAAACTACAAGTAAGCTAAAAGCGTCAAAAAAGGAAGTGCCTCAGGCCCCTGCCTGGCCTTCGCCATCAGCATCCGGCGCGGTCCCCTCATCTTCCGGAGCGTCGGGATGAGCAAGACTGTCCGGAGACGGATACCAGCTCAAATCCACGCCGATGTCCGCCAGGTCCAAGATCGGCAAGGAGAAAGCCGAATGGAGAGTATGCTCCAATGCGTATGACTTGAACTTCTCGGCAAGAGGACCGACCTCCAAGCCTCCCTTCTTAGCCGCTCGGATCGAGTCGGCGAACGCCAAATAATAGGCGAACTCGCTGACATACTCCAAGTTTTGGAAGGGATCGGCCCTGGTCGCCTCAACCTCTCCTCTCAGCTCGGCCATCGCCTGTTGCGATCCCTGGAGCTCGGCCTCCCTCGCAGCAACCTTCTCTTTCGCCTCCGCCAGCTCGCTGTTCAATCGAGCGATCGTCACCTTCTGGCGATCGGCCTCCTCTTCAGCAGCATTCCGCGCCTGGACGGCACTCTGCATCTGGTCCCGAAATCGGTCGACCGCCAGGCGATATTTCTCCGTCTCTTTCTTCTCCAGCTCAAGCTCATGGCTCGCCCGCTTGGCCGCCTCCATGGAGTCCTTCTCCATCGCCACGATCTTGTCAGCAAACTCGGCGTTCTCTTTCCGAGCCGCCTCGAGATCCTCCTGAAGGCGAATAGTGGAGGGCCTCCCCTCAAACTCCTGAGCAGCCTGGAAGGCCATGGTCGCCGTCTGAAGAGAAAGGGCGACAACAGCGTGCATCGAACTCGACGATCGCTGCCGAGCGATCGTATCCAGATCAGTTGTCCACGCCTTCGGCAGGGCGGAAGCAGCCTTGCTAACATAGGGAGGAATATCACAGGAATGGCGAGGAGATCGGCTCGCCAGGAAATCCACGACCATCGGTGGGCAAGAAGGATCTGCGCGACGGATCCTGCATCAAAACAGCTAGGTTAGTACAACTCCTACGCAGATGCAATTGTCAACACAGAAATGCTATCTACCTCTCAGCCTTCTCGGGATCCCGACCAAAAAACGGTTTCCCTCGAGGAGTTTCCGCATCCGCGATCGTCGTCTCCCGCAGAAAAGCCGCAGAGGGCGGCTCGCGCTCCGGAGCAACGATGGTGATCGGAGGCGCGGCGATCGGCACTTCATCGCCCGGGGCAGGAAACGAAGTTGCTTCCGGCCTCGGCCTCTTGCGATTCGCCCGAAGCCCCTCCTCCGGAATTTCCTCCTCAACCACGACCTGCTCCACGCGAGGCTCCGGCTCCACGCGAGGCTCCGCCTCCGGAACTATAGGCAATGCGACGGGTGGAACCCGAGTCGACCTCTTCGCATGAAGACGGCCTAGGACTCCTGGGTTCGACATAGCGATCTCCGCCGGAGGCTCCAAAAAGCGAGGGAAACGAACCTCTGCAGTTAAAAACGATCGACTAACGGTCAGACACTATCTTCAAGTAAGGCGATCGCCTAGAAATTGAAGGTCGCATAAAGTCATACCTGGCACCGCGAGATGTCTCGGGAAGCGGAATAGTCGAGCCGACAACCAGCGACTCTCCTTGTTGATCCGAGTGGCGTCTAGGTCGTCGTCCGACAAGCTCCTAATTCGCTCCCAAACAACGAGAAAGTCGAAAGGAAGCTCCTCGATCGCCGGGATATGAAAGCCTGCAAAACAGAAATCAAATTAGATAAGTCCAAAACGCATCCAAACGAAGGGAGATTCTAAACCCTTACCGGTATTCCTCTCCCGAAATTCAGTGGGGATCTCCAGTTCGCCTGTGGGATTGTCGCTCGCCGAAGCTCTCCACTTGCCAGCGACCCAGAACCACTTCGTCTGATCGCCCCGTATCTTATTCGGAACTCCATGAATCACCCGGCCAGATCGGCCTTGAATATGGTAACCGCCGACCAACCCTCTATGAGCCGTCGGTTTAAGCAGATGATTCATCTCCAACGGCGACGGAGGCGTACAGGCGGTGACCGCCGAATAGGGTGAAAGTGCGAGATGATTTGGAGCCGGGCGTTCGGCGTCGGTGAAGTGGCGCCACATTCCAAGCGGCCAATGATGGGAGACCGCAGCGAGAGGGAAGTGTAGCCCGGCCTCCATAACGGCCTCACTCACTGCGACCATACCCATCGGAGGTCGGTCGGCTCGTTCATTCTCGCGGCGCGAACATGTCCACATACGAAGGAACATGGAATCTTGTCCTCCAGACGGCGGATCTCTCCTAGACGCCGAGCTCCGTATTTGGCGGCGACCACAACGATCGGCTGCGCGGCACGATCTGCGACCGCAGGGAGCACATATGGATAAGCGACCGAGTATCCCGGAAATCGAATCGCGGAGTAGGACCGCCAATCTCTCCATTATTTGACAAAGGCCCTATAGGCCCGTCCAAAATCACTATGTTGCTCCCGGTAAGCCCCGATCGCGGATCTCTCTCGATCTGCGATCGTCTCTCCTCGCCAGCCCGACTCCCTAGCAACATCGGCCTCATTGAACAAAGCCTCAACTTCAGCCGGGTCGATTCCGGCTCGAATGGCTTCAGCCGCCGTCTCCAGGTGGAAGACGGAAGAAGTTTCTCCCCGGGCAGCCGATGTCCCGGCGGCAGAACTAGTTCCCGCTCCAAACGATGATGAGGTTCCGGTCATTTTCAGAGTTAGAAAGGAAGAGAAGGATTTTTCCTACCCTAAAGTGAAATCGATCGACGATCGGCACTTAGATCTTCAGAAAATTAGGCAGCAGGTCCTTCTTTCTCCAAAAAAGCACGCGTGAGTGAGACTGCAGCCCCGCGCCCCCTTTTATAGGAGAAGGCAGGGACCCGATTGCAATAAGAGAAAACCTCAGGGGTCGGATCTCAAACGGCGCACCAGTTGACCCCCTTGAGACCCGCGTACGCGTCTTTTCGAGGACGCGTCAGCCGAGGAGTCATTAATGACCGTTGGCGTCCCCCAATAGAAGCCCGACACGTGCGCGGAGACTTTTCAACGCCCGTTGCTTTTTCCTTGATTCGGCGGCCAACCAGGTCGTCCGAAACTCAGGATATATCAGCTCAAAGACGATCGCCAGTTCAATAAAACACTTAGTCGCTCGTCAAAAATTCAGCGATCGCCAAGAAAGCCACCTCACCCCACGTTTCCAACGTATGAGCGAGCTGGGGGGCAATTGTTGTGTCACGATTTATCCATCCCGACAGGCGATCGACTATAAGGCCGAGCGACCAAGTCAACATCAGTCAAACTATGGCTAGCTCGCCAAGTCGAAGATATCAAACCACCATTAGGTACCTAGCGATCGACTCCCAGGGCGATCGCCCTTTGGCAGCTGGCGATCTGCTCTAGTGACCGGCTAAGGGCAATCGACCTACGCCCCGAGCAGAGACGATCGTCCGCCAAAGTCATCAAGGACTGGATCTCAGAAAAGCACCCACGTGCAGATCCACCAAAGGCGCTGACAAGATCTTCGCCAGCAGATAAAGATCTTTTGCTGACAGACAAGACCAAAAGACCACAGCCTGTCACCTACCTCACCTACCAGCATGCGCGCCGAAAGTTGTCAGTGGGACCACCCGCGACAGCAACTCAGGACGCGTGTAAGCTCCCCATTGGACCGAGTAGTTGACTGCCAACAACTCCTGCAGGCTTTGAAGGGACAGGCCCATGTGCTAAAAGACGATCGCCCGATTATTATATTACAGAAAAGGCGATCGCCCGGCGTATCCAAGCCCTATAAATAGAGAACCTCCTCCTACTGGAAAAAGGTTCTCAGTTCGGAATTCATTTTAACCAACGGTTCAGAACTCATCCACTACGGTTCCTAGTTCACTGAATATACGGTTCGGAATTCATTTGACTTACGTCCGAAATACATTCCACCAAAAGTTCACATTCTCTCACATTCCGATACATCCACGGAAATACTGAAGAACACACATATCATCAAGCTCCCGGCTATCTCACCGGAATCCATCTCAGGACTTCTCTCTCCAAATCTCTCGTCCAGAAGACGATCGGCAGAAGCAGCAAGTCTCCACTAGACAGATTCCAAGGGATTCACAAGCCCAGAAGCCCAAACATCCAGCTATATACTCGCCGTGAGAGGCGGTCGATCTCTCACCGCCGCGACTGTTCATCACCTTTGTTACAAGAACTCACAGAGCATCAAATCTGGTTCTTCCGGCAATCTACACGCTCACTAGCTAAGATAACAAGAAACTTTACACTCATTGTAATTGTATTCTTACATTAGTACTTGTATCCCCGAATATCGGTATTAATAATATCTCGCGAGAGCATTCAAGCCCGGGACTAACAACCCCGGCAAATCTTGTGTTATTTATCTTTCTCACGGAAGTGCTCTTGCATTTGTTTGCTATCCCATCCATTCCAGCAATATCTATCTCCGGATAATATTTTGGGTAGCAACACTTCACTCAAGATCTTCTGTCTCAGTTCAACAACACTCGGTACACATAGTCTTCCGCGAAATCTCAAAACTCCATCATCGTGAACCACAAATCCAGGGGCTTTCCCCTTCCTCACATCCTCCCTCAACTGGACCAAAAACGGATCATCATACTGCTTCGCCTTGATATCATCAGTCAAGGATGAAGTGATCTCTAACGCACATAACTGACCCTGAACTCTCTGAACCCAAACCTCGATATTCTGACAGATAAAATCTCGCTGGATCCTACTCTGTGGTGTAAGTACCTCCAACATCTGTAACGCCATCGGCTTCCGGCTCAACGCATCATCCACTACGTTAGCCTTACCCGGATGGTAAAGTATCTCGAGGTCGTAATCTTTAATTAGCTCCAACCACCTACGCTGTCTCATATTCAACTCTTTTTGACTGAAGATATACTTCAAACTCTTATGATCTGTAAAAATCTTACACGACGACCCATAGAGATAATGCCTCCAGATCTTTAAGGCGAAAACGACCGCAGCTAACTCCAAATCGTGCGTGGGGTAATTCACCTCATAAGGTTTCAACTGGCGGGACGCATAAGCGATGACCCTATCTCTCTGCATCAAAACACATCCGAGCCCGAGGCCCGAAGCATCACTATATACCACGAAATCTTCATTCCCCTGAGGCAACGCTAACACGGGTGCGGTAGTTAGTCGCCTCTTCAACTCGTCAAAACTACTCACGTCTCAGCGGTCCACTCGAATTTCTGAGTCTTCTGGAGCAACTGAGTGAGTGGTCTAGCGATCTTAGAAAACCCCTCAACAAATCTGCGGTAATAACCGGCGAGACCAAGAAAACTCCTCACCTCCTTCACATTCTTAGGCGGCTCCCAAGCCATCACCGCCTCTATCTTCTGCGGATCTACCCGAACTCCCTCTGCTGAAATCACATGCCCGAGGAACATCACTTCCTCGAGCCAAAACTCGCACTTAGAGAACTTCGCATACAACTGTTCAGCTCTCAAAATGTCTAATACAATCCGGAGATGTAAGGCGTGCTCCTCCCGACTCCGTGAATAGATAAGAATGTCATCGATAAAGACGACTACGAATTTGTCCAGATACTCAATAAAAACTTTGTTCATCAACTGCATGAACACTGCTGGGGCATTGGTTAGCCCGAAAGGCATAACCACAAACTCGTAATGGCCATATCTCGTCCGAAAGGCAGCCTTCGGTATATCGCTGTCCCGAATCCTCAATTGGTAGTAGCCCGATCGCAAGTCAATCTTCGAAAAGACTGTCGCCCCCTGAAGCTGATCAAACAAGTCGTCAATCCGGGGCAACGGGTATTTATTTTTGATGGTCAACTTGTTTAATTCTCGATAATCGATGCATAAACGAAGCGATCCATCCTTCTTCTTAACAAAAAGTACAGGCGCACCCCAAGGCGATGCGCTCGGTCGAATATACCCTTTATCTAACAACTCTCCCAACTGATTCTTCAATTCTAGCATCTCCGATGGTGCCATACGGTACGGTGCTCGAGAAATAGGGGCCGCATTCGGCTCAAGATCAATAGGAAACTCCACCTCTCGATGTGGTGGTAATCCCGGCAAGTCATCCGGAAATACATCGGGATACTCGCTAACAACTGGAATCGAAGATATGTCAACCCCACCATCTTCCGCCTGCAGAGCGAAACACCAGTAGCCGACACAACCCTGGTTCAGAAGTTTCATCGCCTTCAAGGCGCTAATCACACTCCCCGATCTACCGGCTACGGTACGAGAGTATGCTCGGTGCCGTCTTCGGCAACTATCGAGATGGTACGAGTCCGATAGTTCATGATAGCACCGTGACGATCCAACCAATCATCCCCGAGGATCAAATCCTCACCCTTAAGGTCTATAACAATGAGATTCGAGGGCCAATCCCGGCTCCCGATTCTTACTGGGCAATCCCTAACTTCTCGGTCCCCAACCATACGATCCCCGCTGTGTGTACCCACTACAAACGGCTCACACTCAAACAAGAAGTCAAAACCAATACGACTCACACAATCCGAAGCAATAAAGGAATGGGTAGCACCCGAATCAAAAAGCACTGAAACTGGATGAGTAAGGATCTGAGTGGTACCTGACGCCACTGGAACGTCTGTCTCCTCTGTACGCCTCATCTGATACAATCGGGGGTGAACTGAACCCGAACTCGACGCTGTACGGCGATCCGGCTGACCCCGACCCCTACCACGGCCCGAACTCTGTGGAACATGAGTAGCTGGAGTGCTGTGATCCCTCTGATCGGCGGTGGTGGTCGGAACTCTAGCGGCCCTGGTGGACCTCTCACAATGAGCTGCCCGATGCCCGGTCTGTCCACAAGTAAAGCAAGTAACTAACGGAAATGGGCAATCCTTCATAACGTGCTCGGGCTGACTGCAATTAAAACAAACTCTCCCGAGTGCCACAGGCACAGATCGAACGGTTACCCTGAGATCCACCGGCCTGATGAAACGGCCTCTTCCCAGGTGTAGGAGCAGAGCGAGACCTCGAAAACTGACCACCTTTACCGACCGAGAACCCGCCAGTAATCTTCTGCTTCTTAGCTTCCGAAACCGACTCTGATTCCGGGACAGCCATCTCGATCGCCAGAGCGCGATCTTGGTATTCCTTCAAAGTGGCACACATGAGCGGTGCCATACTCTGCCTGATATGCGGCTTCATGCGCATATTGAAGTAACGGATTTTATCAGCCTCCGTCCTCACCTGATCTTTCACAAAACCCAACTGCTGATTGTAAGAAATAATGGCCTGAGAAATCGGCACATCCTGGGGTGTGGCAGTGAAGAACTCCAGAATTCTGCGTTCTTTGACTGGCGGCGGACAATATTCTGCTTCCATAGCAGCCCTGAACTCCTCCCAAGTGGCTCGACGGTCTCTGGGCGCAACGGCCTCCCACCATTCCGCAGCTTCCTTATCCAGGAGGTACTGGGCAATATGTACTCTCCTGTCTTCAGGACAAGCTACGGCATTGAAGGTCCTGGACAACTGAAAGAGCCAATTCTCCCAACTGAGGGAGTCAGAAGATCCGGAGAAACGAGGAGGGTGCATCTTAGTCACCGTCTGAAGCCACTTACTAGCTTCCTCTTCAGGTGTCGGGGGCGGATTCTGGCGTCCACCCTGAGCTATCTGAGCAAGCTGGGCTACTAACTGCTGAAGTACGGCAGTAGCCCCGGCGTCGGCATTATTACCCGACGGCACTGAGTGAGAGGCTGAGTCTGCAGAGGACTGAGAAAGTGAGCCCTCTTCATTATCAGCACCCCGACCACGGCCTCGGCCGCGTCCCCTAGCTGGTCTACCACGACCTCTCAACATACTGAAGAAAATACGAAAGGAACAAGATCAGAAAGATTCACAATCTACAAGGTTGGTATCATAATTCTCAATTCCGAACAACGCAAGAAAACGAATACAGAAATATAAGAGTTCGAGGAGACTTACATTGCACGTCGCATGAAAAGACGGTAGCACGATGATATTAGGCTCAACGACTGACTCTAACGACACAACTGACAGACCCAAAATTAACCGACAGCCTAGGCATTCAAAACCTAGGCTCCGATACCATAAATGTAACACCCCAATTCACAAATGGGACATTACACGCCGTAGAACCCCCGTGAGGTCTACCAGGCTAACTCATGACACGTAAACCACAATGATAACCCAAAAGATGCATTCAAAAGTAAATAGGGCCGTGGCCTCGGCCAAAACATTTCAACGGAGTACGTGAAACATAAAGTAAATATCAATTCATTGCCCACGCAGGGGACTTAAACCAAGTTTAGAAGTAAACAGTCTAATTCCAATACTCGACAAATGCAGTATCAAAACATAAAAACACAGACTCGAGCCACATCATCATGCCACCATCCTTTACGTGCATGTCCGTGCACTGCTCCTCGGCTCTTAGGTGCACAGAAATGCATAAGACGCATTTCCCCCATTTAAGGGGTTAGCATTCGAATAGCTAGTGCAAGTACACCATTACACAACATTATATACATACACGATTCAACGCAAACAAATCGTTAGAAAAATCATTTTGAAAATCAATATTCCGGAATATCACATTTACACCAAAACAGTATATCAACAAGTTTTCCACATCACAATTATCCACACTTGGTAACTCGCGACCGTACCCATTAGTATCGGCCCCCAGAGGTCCCGTAGGACCGTCCCCAGGTGAGAAACCACTTCCGCAGCCGTACCCATTAGTATCGGCTCCCAGAGGTCCCGTCGAACCGTCCCCAGGTGGAAGAACATCAACGCACGCACCCAAGTCCACTTCCGTGGCCGTACCCATTAGTATCGGCCCCCAGAGGCCCCATGCCATCCCCAGGTGGAAGAGTGACCATCACAATCATTCAATAACTCGATTTACATCATTCGCATCAAAATCATACGCACATAACGGAATGTAATACATGTACTTGCCTTGGATGACACGATGCGAAGAAAACAGCGAAAGGAAAGGTTTCAGTCCGAATAATCTTCCCAAACCCGTCCCTAACACAATAATGATATACAACCAATCTCAACAATATGAATACGAAGAAATTCATCCTAGTTCTACCCGTTGGGACAATTCATCGAACATCAAGAGTGCATAGGGAGTTGAAATCGGTCAACGGTGTAATAACGGGATTTCATCCCATCCAATAACAAGGAAATCAAGAATCACGAGTATACTATCGAAATCTAACAACAACATCGGTTAAATCGGATTAAAAGACAAGATCACCACCAAACCCTCCCCAAATTCATACTAGGGTTCTAGGAGATTTTACCTTGATTCGAAGCCGAACAATAGATGATTTGGTGTTGTGGTGATGATATGATGCTAAGTTATACTTTCCAACCGGTGTTTGGATGAAAATGTGACGAACCCTTGCCTTGGAAGTCGTCCCGACGTGAAGAAGGGAATAGGAATGAGAAACTGACGAAAAAAAATGACTCTTTCCAGTTTATAAACTGACTGGTGTTACGGTCGTAACACCTCATCCATACGGCCGTAACTTGTGGATATTACGGCCGTAATTACATGCATTTACGGCCGTAACAAGTTCTATTGATAGGTCTGGGCAAAACCGACGAAGCTCACTTACGGCCGTATGATCTAAGAGATACGGCCGTAACATTTCTTACGGCCGTAATTGGTGCATTATACGCCCGTAAGTTGCTACAGGAGTCTCATGCATGAAGAAAAACGAAGCTCGCTTACGGCCGTACGGTGAGAAAATAAAGCTCAACGACAACTGGATAGAATAGATACTTAACGAGTATACGAAGATTTCCTACTGATGGGATGATTACCATAATCGACACGTGGCTCCGACTGTCCAGAGGTCAGGATAAACGAAAAACAACCACAATGCCCAATATAAATCAGAATTTATAAAAATGACCCCAAACGTCCGGAATTCACGATACGACGTCGGATTAACAGTCCGAAACTCACAACATGCTCAGACCAACCACACGAACTTATGGAAATGGGAAAATGACGAAATCGAATGAGTTTAACGAGAATCGAATACACATGTGATACAATATAACTCAAGATGGAATTACGTAAAAACATTATCGAGACTCGTCCAAACAGAGAAACCCAAAGAACAAAATAGATTCAGAATTCCAAAACAGTGCCAAGCGAGTTGTCCGAAACGAAAATACACCAAAAATAGAAATTACAAAAATAGAAAACGCGGATATTACAATAAACGCGTATTTGATTTTATAAATCCACAAAGAGAAATTATGAAAAAATATCCCAAAAATGGGCCGCCTCGATTTTCCTCCATAGCCCGTGTACTACCCCTATGAGAGTTATCTAAAAATCGAGTTATAGTCGTATCAGCTTCGATTCGGCTCCGGATGACCCTAAATAAACATGTATTCAATTTTATAAATCCATAGGGACAAATTATGAAAAAATATCCGTAAAATGGGCCATCTCAATTTTCCTCCACAACCCGTGTACTACCCTCTATGAGAATTTTTTAAAAATCGAGTTCCGTATCGGCTCATCTCATTTCAGGATGACCTCAAATAAACGCGTATTCAATTCTATAAATCCATAGGGACAAATTATGAAAAATATCCATAAAAGGGTCGCCTCGATTTTCCTCCATAACCCGTCCCTATGAGAATTATCCGAAAATCGAGTTCCAGCCGTATCATCTCCAGTTCAGTTCCGTATGACCTCAAATAAACGCGTATTCAATTTTATAAATCCATAGGGACGAATTATGAAAAAATATCCAAAAAATAGGCCGCCTCGATTTTCCTACATAACCCGTGTACTACCCCCTATGAGAATTATCCCAATACCGAGTTCCAGTCGTATCAGCTCTGATTCGGCTCCGGATGACCCCAAATAAACGCGTATTCAATCTTATAAATCCATAGGGATAAATTATAAAAAAATATCCAAAAAATGGGCCGCCTCAATTCTCCTTCATAACCCGTGTACTACCCTCTATCAGAATTATCCAAAAACTGAGTTCCAGCCGTATCAGCTTTGATTCGGCTCCGGATGACCTCAAATAAACACGTATTCAATCTTATAAATCCATAGGGACAAATTATGAAAAAATATCCAACAATAGGCCACCTCGTTTTTTCTCCATAACTCGTTTACTACCCTATGAGAATTATACGAAAACCTAGTTCATGCCATATCAGCTCCAATTCGGGTTCGGATAAACCCAAATAAATGCGTATTTGATTTTATAAATCCACAAAGAGAAATTATGAAAAAATATCCCAAAAATGGGCCGCCTCAATTTTCCTCCATAACCCATGTACTATCCCTATGAGAGTTATCTAAAAATCGAGTTCTAGTCGTATCAGCTCCGATTCGGCTCCGGATGACCCTAAATAAATGCGTATTCACTTTTATAAATCCATAGGGACAAATTACGGAAAAATATCCGTAAAACAGGCCGTCTCAATTTTCCTCCACAACCCGTGTACAACCCTCTGTGAGAATTTTTTAAAAATCGAGTACCAGTCGCATCAACTCCGGTTCGGCTCCGGATGACCTCAAATAAACGCGTATTCAATTCTATAAATCCGTAGGGACAAATTATGAAAAATATCCATAAAAGGGCCGCCTCGATTTTCCTCCATAACCCGTCCCTATGAGAATTATCCGAAAATCAAGTTCCAGCCGTATCAGTTCCAGTTCGGCTCTGGATGACCTAAAATAAACGCGTATTCAATTTTATAAATCCATAGGGACGAATTATGAAAAAATATCCAAAAAATAGGCCGCCTCGATTTTCCTCCATAACCCGTGTACTACCCCCTACGAGAATTATCCCAATACTGAGTTCCAGCCGTATCATCTCCAGTTTAGTTCCGGATGACCCCAAATAAGCGCGTATTCAATCTTATAAATCCATAGGGACAAATTATGAAAAAAATATCGAAAAAAAGGCCGCCTCAATTTTCCTCCATAACGTGTGTACTATCCTATGAGAATTATCCGAAACCCAGTTCCTGCCATATCAGCTCCAATTCGGGTTCGGATAAACCCAAATAAACGCGTATTTGATTTTATAAATCCACAAAGAGAAATTATGAAAAAATATCCAAAAAATGGGCCGCCTCGATTTTCCTCCATAGCCCGTGTACTACCCTCTATGAGAGTTATCTAAAAATCGAGTTATAGTCGTATCAGCTTCGATTCGGCTCCGGATGACCCTAAATAAACATGTATTCAATTTTATAAATCCATAGGGACAAATTATGAAAAAATATCCGTAAAATGGGCCGTCTCAATTTTCCTCCACAACCCGTGTACTACCCTCTATGAGAATTTTTTAAAAATCGAGTTCCAGTCGTATAAGCTCCAGCTCGGCTCCGGATGACCTCAAATAAACGCGTATTCAATTCTATAAATTCATAGGGACAAATTATGAAAAATCTCCATAAAAGGGTCACCTCGATTTTTCTCCATAACCCGTCCCTATGAGAATTATCCGAAAATCGAGTTCCAGCCGTATCATCTCCAGTTTAGTTCCGTATGACCTCAAATAAACGCGTATTCAATTTTGTAAATCCATAGGGATGAATTATGAAAAAATATCCAAAAAATAGGCCGCCTCGATTTTCCTACATAACCCGTGTACTACCCCCTATGAGAATTATCCCAATATCGAGTTCCAGTCGTATCAGCTCTGATTCGGCTCCGGATGACCCCAAATAAACGCATATTCAATCTTATAAATCCATAGGGATAAATTATAAAAAAATATCCAAAAAACGGGCCGCCTCAATTCTCCTTCATAACCCGTGTACTACCTTCTATCAGAATTATCCAAAAACTGAGTTCCAGCCGTATCAGCTTTGATTCGGCTCCGGATGACCTCAAATAAACACGTATTCAATCTTATAAATCCATAGGGACAAATTATGAAAAAATATCCAAAAATAGGCCACCTCGTTTTTTCTCCATAACTCGTTTACTACCCTATGAGAATTATCCGAAAACCCAGTTCATACCATATCACCTCCAATTCGGGTTCGGATAAACCTAAATAAATGCGTATTTGATTTTATAAATCCACAAAGAGAAATTATGAAAAAATATCCCAAAAATGGGCCGCCTCAATTTTCCTCCATAACCCGTGTACTACCCCTATGAGAGTTATCTAAAAATCGAGTTCTAGTCATATCAGCTCTGATTCGGCTCCGGATGACCCTAAATAAATGCGTATTCACTTTTATAAATCCATAGGGACAAATTACGAAAAAATATCCGTAAAACAGGCCGTCTCAATTTTCCTCCACAACCCGTATACAACCCTCTGTGAGAATTTTCTAAAAATCGAGTACCAGTCGTATCAACTCCGGTTCGGCTCCGGATGACCTCAAATAAACGCGTATTCAATTCTATAAATCCGTAGGGACAAATTATGAAAAATATCCATAAAAGGGCTGCCTCGATTTTCCTCCATAACCCGTCCGTATGAGAATTATCCGAAAATCAAGTTCCAGCCGTATCAGTTCCAGTTCGGCTCCGGATGACCTAAAATAAACGCGTATTCAATTTTATAAATCTATAGGGACGAATTATGAAAAAATATCCAAAAAAAGGCCGCCTCAATTTTCCTCCATAACGTGTGTACTATCCTATGAGAATTATCCGAAACCCAGTTCCTGCCATATCAGCTCCAATTCGGGTTCGGATAAACCCAAATAAACGCGTATTTGATTTTATAAATCCACAAAGAGAAATTATGAAAAAATATCCCAAAAATGGGCCGCCTCGATTTTCCTCCATAGCCCGTGTACTACCCCTATGAGAGTTATCTAAAAATCGAGTTATAGTCGTATCAGCTTCGATTCGGCTCCGGATGACCCTAAATAAACATGTATTCAATTTTATAAATCCATAGGGACAAATTATGAAAAAATATCCGTAAAATGGGCCGTCTCAATTTTCCTCCACAACCCGTGTACTACCCTCTATGAGAATTTTTTAAAAATCGAGTTCCAGTCGTATTAGCTCCAGCTCGGCTCCGGATGACCTCAAATAAACGCGTATTCAATTCTATAAATCCATAGGGACAAATTATGAAAAATATCCATAAAAGGGTCACCTCGATTTTCCTCCATAACCCGTCCCTATGAGAATTATCCGAAAATCGAGTTCCAGCCGTATCATCTCCAGTTTAGTTCCGTATGACCTCAAATAAACGCGTATTCAATTTTGTAAATCCATAGGGACGAATTATGAAAAATATCCAAAAAATAGGCCGCCTCGATTTTCCTACATAACCCGTGTACTACCCCCTATGAGAATTACCCCAATATCGAGTTCCAGTCGTATCAGCTCTGATTCGGCTCCGGATGACCCCAAATAAACGCCTATTCAATCTTATAAATCCATAGGGATAAATTATAAAAAAAATATCCAAAAAATGGGCCGCCTCAATTCTCCTTCATAGCCCGTGTACTACCCTCTATCAGAATTATCTAAAAACTGAGTTCCAGCCATATCAGCTTTGATTCGGCTCCGGATGACCTCAAATAAACATGTATTCAATCTTATAAATCCATAGGGACAAATTATGAAAAAATATCCAAAAATAGGCCACCTCGTTTTTTCTCCATAACTCGTTTACTACCCTATGAGAATTATACGAAAACCTAGTTCATGTCATATCCGCTCCAATTCGGGTTCGGATAAACCCAAATAAATGCGTATTTGATTTTATAAATCCACAAAGAGAAATTATGAAAAAATATCCCAAACCCTATGAGAGTTATCTAAAAATCGAGTTCTAGTCGTATCAGCTCCGATTCGGCTCCGGATGACCCTAAATAAATGCGTATTCACTTTTATAAATCCATAGGGACAAATTACGAAAAAATATCCGTAAAACAGGCCGTCTCAATTTTCCTCCACAACCCGTATACAACCCTCTGTGAGAATTTTTTAAAAATTGAGTACCAGTCGCATCAACTCCGGTTCGGCTCCGGATGACCTCAAATAAACGCGTATTCAATTCTATAAATCCGTAGGGACAAATTATGAAAAATATCCATAAAAGGGCTGCCTCGATTTTCCTCCATAACCCGTCCCTATGAGAATTATCCGAAAATCAAGTTCCAGTCGTATCAGTTCCAGTTCGGCTCCGGATGACCTAAAATAAACGCGTATTCAATTTTATAAATCCATAGGGACGAATTATGAAAAAATATCCAAAAAATAGGCCGCCTCGATTTTCCTCCATAACCCGTGTACTACCCCCTACGAGAATTATCCCAATACTGAGTTCCAGTAGTATCAGCTCTGATTCGGCTCCGGATGACCCCAAATAAGCGCGTATTCAATCTTATAAATCCATAGGGACAAATTATGAAAAAAATATCGAAAAAAAGGCCGCCTCAATTTTCCTCCATAACGTGTGTACTATCCTATGAGAATTATCGAAACCCAGTTCCTGCCATATCAGCTCCAATTCGGGTTCGGATAAATCCAAATAAACGCGTATTTGATTTTATAAATCCACAAAGAGAAATTATGAAAAAATATCCAAAAAATGGGCCGCCTCGATTTTCCTCCATAGCCCGTGTACTACCCCTATGAGAGTTATCTAAAAATCGAGTTATAGTCGTATCAGCTTCGATTCGGCTCCGGATGACCCTAAATAAACATGTATTCAATTTTATAAATCCATAGGGACAAATTATGAAAAAATATCCGTAAAATGGGCCGTCTCAATTTTCCTCCACAACCCGTGTACTACCCTATATGAGAATTTTTTAAAAATCGAGTTCCAGTCGTATCAACTCCAGCTCGGCTCCGGATGACCTCAAATAAACACGTATTCAATTCTATAAATCCATAGGGACAAATTATGAAAAATATCCATAAAAGGGTCACCTCGATTTTCCTCCATAACCCGTCCCTATGAGAATTATCTGAAAATCGAGTTCCAACCGTATCATCTCCAGTTTAGTTCCGTATGACCTCAAATAAACGCGTATTCAATTTTGTAAATCCATAGGGACGAATTATGAAAAAATATCCAAAAAATAGGCCGCCTCGATTTTCCTACATAACCCGTGTACTACCCCCTATGAGAATTATCCCAATATCGAGTTCCAGTCGTATCAGCTCTGATTCGGCTCCGGATGACCCCAAATAAACGCGTATTCAATCTTATAAATCCATAGGGATAAATTATAAAAAAATATCCAAAAAATGGGCCGCCTCAATTCTCCTTCATAACCAGTGTACTACCCTCTATCAGAATTATCTAAAAACTGAGTTCCAGCCATATCAGCTTTGATTCGGCTCCGGATGACCTCAAATAAACACGTATTCAATCTTATAAATCCATAGGGAAAAATTATGACAAAATATCCAAAAATAGGCCACCTCGTTTTTTCTCCATAACTCGTTTACTACCCTATGAGAATTATACGAAAACCTAGTTCATGCCATATCAGCTCCAATTCGGGTTCGGATAAACCCAAATAAATGCGTATTTGATTTTATAAATCCACAAAGAGAAATTATGAAAAAATATCCCAAAAATGGGCCGCCTCAATTTTCCTCCATAACCCGTGTACTATCCATATGAGAGTTATCTAAAAATCGAGTTCTAGTCGTATCAGCTCCGATTCGGCTCCGGATGACCCTAAATAAATGCGTATTCACTTTTATAAATCCATAGGGACACATTACGAAAAAATATCCGTAAAACAGGCCATCTCAATTTTCCTCCACAACCCGTGTACAACCCTCTGTGAGAATTTTTTAAAAATCGAGTTCCAGTCGTATCAACTCCGGTTCGGCTCCGGATGACCTCAAATAAACGCGTATTCAATTCTATAAATCCATAGGGACAAATTATGAAAAATATCCATAAAAGGGCCGCCTCGATTTTCCTCCATAACCCGTCCCTATGAGAATTCTCTGAAAATCAAGTTCCAGCCGTATCAGTTCCAGTTCGGCTCCGGATGACCTAAAATAAACGCGTATTCAATTTTATAAATCCATAGGGACGAATTATGAAAAAATATCCAAAAAATAGGCCGCCTCGATTTTCCTCCATAACCCGTGTACTACCCCCTACGAGAATTATCCCAATACTGAGTTCCAGTAGTATCAGCTCTGATTCGGCTCCGGATGACCCCAAATAAGCGCGTATTCAATCTTATAAATCCATAGGGACAAATTATGAAAAAAATATCCAAAAAAAGGCCGCCTCAATTTTCCTCCATAACGTGTGTACTATCCTATGAGAATTATCCGAAATCCAGTTCCTGCCATATCAGCTCCAATTCGGGTTCGGATAAACCCAAATAAACGCGTATTTGATTTTATAAATCCACAAAGAGAAATTATGAAAAAATATCCCAAAAATGGGCCGCCTCGATTTTCCTCCATAGCCCGTGTACTACCCCTATGAGAGTTATCTAAAAATCGAGTTATAGTCGTATCAGCTTGGATTCGGCTCCGGATGACCCCAAATAAGCGCGTATTCAATCTTATAAATCCATAGGGACAAATTATGAAAAAATATTTGTAAAATGGGCCGTCTCAATTTTCCTCCACAACCCGTGTACTACCCTCTATGAGAATTTTTTAAAAATTGAGTTCTAGTCGTATCAGCTCCGGCTCGGCTCCGGATGACCTCAAATAAACGCGTATTCAATTCTATAAATCCATAGGGACAAATTATGAAAAATATCCATAAAAGGGTCGCCTCGATTTTCCTCCATAACCCGTCCCTATGAGAATTATCCGAAAATCGAGTTCCAGCCGTATCATCTCCAGTTTAGTTCCGTATGACCTCAAATAAACGCGTATTCAATTTTGTAAATCCATAGGGACGAATTATGAAAAAAAATCCAAAAAATAGGCCGCCTCGATTTTCCTACATAACCCGTGTACTACCCCCTATGAGAATTATCCCAATACCGAGTTCCAGTCGTATCAGCTCTGATTCGGCTCCGGATGACCCCAAATAAACGCGTATTCAATCTTATAAATCCATAGGGATAAATTATAAAAAATATCCAAAAATGGGCCGCCTCAATTCTCCTTCATAACCCGTGTACTACCCTCTATCAGAATTATCCAAAAACTGAGTTCCAGCTGTATCAGCTTTGATTCGGCTCCGGATGACCTCAAATAAACACGTATTCAATCTTATAAATCCATAGGGACAAATTATGAAAAAATATCCAAAAATAGGCCACCTCGTTTTTTCTCCATAACTCGTTTACTACCCTATGAGAATTATACGAAAACCTAGTTCATGCCATATCAGCTCCAATTCGGGTTCGGATAAACCCAAATAAGTGCGTATTTGATTTTATAAATCCACAAAGATAAATTATGAAAAAATATCCTAAAAATGGGCCGCCTCAATTTTCCTCCATAACCCGTGTACTATCCCTATGAGAGTTATCTAAAAATCGAGTTCTAGTCGTATCAGCTCCGATTCGGCTCCGGATGACCCTAAATAAATGCGTATTCACTTTTATAAATCCATAGGGACACATTACGAAAAAATATCCGTAAAACAGGCCATCACAATTTTCCTCCACAACCCGTGTACAACCCTCTGTGAGAATTTTTTAAAAATCGAGTTCCAGTCGTATCAACTCCGGTTCGGCTCCGGATGACCTCAAATAAACGCGTATTCAATTCTATAAATCCATAGGGACAAATTATGAAAAATATCCATAAAAGGGCCGCCTCGATTTTCCTCCATAACCCGTCCCTATGAGAATTATCCGAAAATCAAGTTCGGCCGTATCAGTTCGATTCGGCTCGGATGACCTAAAATAAACGCGTATTCAATTTTATAAATCCATAGGGACGAATTATGAAAAATATCCAAAAAATAGGCCGCCTCGATTTTCCTCCATAACCCGTGTACTACCCCCTACGAGAATTATCCCAATACTGAGTTCCAGTAGTATCAGCTCTGATTCGGCTCCGGATGACCCCAAATAAGCGCGTATTCAATCTTATAAATCCATAGGGACAAATTATGAAAAAAATATCCAAAAAAAGGCCGCCTCAATTTTCCTCCATAACGTGTGTACTATCCTATGAGAATTATCCGAAACCCAGTTCCTGCCATATCAGCTCCAATTCGGGTTCGGATAAACCCAAATAAACGCGTATTTGATTTTATAAATCCACAAAGAGAAATTATGAAAAAATATCCCAAAAATGGGCCGCCTCGATTTTCCTCCATAGCCCGTGTACTACCCCTATGAGAGTTATCTAAAAATCGAGTTATAGTCGTATCAGCTTCTATTCGGCTCCGGATGACCCTAAATAATCATGTATTCAATTTTATAAATCTATAGGGACAAATTATGAAAAAATATCCGTAAAATGGGCCGTCTCAATTTTCCTCCACAACCCGTGTACTACCCTCTATGAGAATTTTTTAAAAATCGAGTTCCAGTCGTATCAACTCCGGTTCGGCTCCGGATGACCTCAAATAAACGCGTATTCAATTCTATAAATCCATAGGGACAAATTATGAAAAATATTCATAAAAGGGTCGCCTCGATTTTCCTCCATAACCCGTCCCTATGAGAATTATCCGAAAATCGAGTTCCAGCCGTATCATCTCCAGTTCAGTTCCGTATGACCTCAAATAAATGCGTATTCAAATTTATAAATCCATAGGGACGAATTATGAAAAAATATCCAAAAAATAGGCCGCCTCGATTTTCCTACATAACCCGTGTACTACCCCCTATGAGAATTATCCCAATACCGAGTTCCAGTCGTATCAGCTCTGATTCGGCTCCGGATGACCCCAAATAAACGCGTATTCAATCTTATAAATCCATAGGGATAAATTATAAAAAAATATCCAAAAAACGGGCCGCCTCAATTCTCCTTCATAACCCGTGTACTACCCTATATCGGAATTATCCAAAAACTGAGTTCCAGCCGTATCAGCTTTGATTCGGCTCCGGATGACCTCAAATAAACACGTATTCAATCTTATAAATCCATAGGGACAAATTATGAAAAAATATCCAAAAATAGGCCACCTCGTTTTTTCTCCATAACTCGTTTACTACCCTATGAGAATTATACGAAAACCTAGTTCATGCCATATCAGCTCCAATTCGGGTTCGGATAAACCCAAATAAATGCGTATTTGATTTTATAAATCCACAAAGATAAATTATGAAAAAATATCCTAAAAATGGGCCGCCTCAATTTTCCTCCATAACCCGTGTACTACCCCTATGAGAGTTATCTAAAAATCGAGTTCTAGTCATATCAGCTCTGATTCGGCTCCGGATGACCCTAAATAAATGCGTATTCACTTTTATAAATCCATAGGGACAAATTACGAAAAAATATCCGTAAAACAGGCCGTCTCAATTTTCCTCCACAACCCGTATACAACCCTCTGTGAGAATTTTTTAAAAATCGAGTTCCAGTCGTATCAACTCCGGTTCGGCTCCGGATGACCTCAAATAAACGCGTATTCAATTCTATAAATCCGTAGGGACAAATTATGAAAAATATCCATAAAAGGGCCACCTCGATTTTCCTCCATAACCCATCCCTATGAGAATTATCCGAAAATCAAGTTCCAGTCGTATCAGTTCCAGTTCGGCTCCGGATGACCTCAAATAAACGCGTATTCAATTTTATAAATCTATAGGGACGAATTATGAAAAAATATCCAAAAAATAGGTCGCCTCTATTTTCCTCCATAACCCGTGTACTACCCCCTACGAGAATTATCCCAATACCGAGTTTCATTCGTATCAGCTCTGATTCGGTTCTGGATGACCCCAAATAAGCGCGTATTCAATCTTATAAATCCATAGGGATAAATTATGAAAAAATATCCAAAAAATGGGCCGCCTCAATTTTCCTCCATAACCTGTGTACCCTCTATCAGAATTATCCGGAAATGGAGTTCCAGCCGTATCGGCTTTGATTCGGCTCTGGTTGACCTCAAATAACACGTATTCAATCTTATAAATCCATAGGGACAAATTATGAAAAAAATATCCAGAAATAGGCCACCTCGATTTTCCTCCATAACGCGTGTACTACCCTATGAGAATTATCCGAAACCCAGTTCCTGCCATATCAGCTCCAATTCGGGTTCGGATAAATGCGCATTTGATTTTATAAATCCACAAAGAGAAATTATGAAAAAATATCCCAAAAATGGGCCGCCTCGATTTTCCTCCATAACCCGTGTACTACCCCTATGAGAGTTATCTAAAAATCGAGTTATAGTCGTATCAGCTCCGATTCGGCTCCGGATGACCCTAAATAAACATGTATTCAATTTTATAAATCCATAGGGACAAATTATGAAAAAACATCCGTAAAATGGGCCGTCTCAATTTTCCTCCACAACCCGTGTACTACTCTCTATGAGAATTTTTTAAAAATCGAGTTCCAGTCGTATCAGCTCCTGCTCGGCTCCGGATGACCTCAAATAAACGCGTATTCAATTCTATAAATACATAGAGACAAATTATGAAAAGTATCCATAAAAGGGTCGCCTAGATTTTCCTCCATAACCCGTCCCTATGAGAATTATCCGAAAATCGAGTTCCAGTCGTATCTTCTCCAGTTCAGCTCCGTATGTAGCGACCACTTTTCTAAAATATAATTCTTCAAATTTTAAGAAGAATAAATAAAAATTTTGCAGCGGAAATACATTTCAAAAAGACAAACTTAATAATTGCAAGTAATCTTCTCGAGTCATTGTTAAAACAAAACATACCTTGACATAAAAATAAAACAAATTGAACACTTGTTCATAAACATAGTTTGAAAGAAATAACATTAAATAAATAAACATCTAATCATAGGCTTGATCATCCCACTCTCAATCGCATGCCACATCGAGCTCCTCAACCTGAAAGGGGGTAAAATGGTGGGGTGAGCTTCCAACTCGCTCAGTGTGGAGAGTACGCAATATGTCTACGTTAATTACTAAATATATTAGCAAGTATAAACAACATGGTGATAAATTCGATGCCGTCGGCTGGCAGAAGGCTTTATGCACAATTAAGTGCTTGGTGATTTGCACATTTAAGTGCTTCTGACTGATTGCACATTTAAGTGCTTCTGACTGATTTGCACATTTAAGTGCTTCTGACTGATTTCACGTGCACATACGAGACAATATATAAAGCAATTAAAATAAACAAAAGCGTAATAAATCCCCACACTGGATAAAATGCGCTTCTTGACTTGAATGTGATGAAGATGCTTGACTCGACAATTCTAGGCCCGTAAATTCTTGTTATTATCTACAATTAATAATAATAGAAAATTATTATTATTATATGACTTAGAATTAAATTGTAAGTGAATAATAATAGTAATTTAAAAATGTCAACATATTAAAAGCTTGGCCGAAAGGGACCGATTTTTAAAATATTGAATCTGGTTGGGGAATTAAAAAGGATTGGAAAATATCTAGGGACTGAAATTAAATACACTGAAAAATTGATTTGGGTTCAAATTGAAAGGTCTGGAACTATGGGGGCTAAATTGATAAAACCTAAAATATGGCAGGGTATAAAAACAAACCCTTCTCTTCACACTTAGGTCAGCCGACACTCACTTCTCCTTCTCCCTTGGTGTTCTCTCTCTCTCCCGATTTCTTCTCGGTTTCTCTCTCTCACTCTCGGCCAGAAATAAAATGGCAGAAAGACACACACACAGAAGCTCTCCGTCTTACACGCCCATCTCGCGACCGGAGGAATCCGGAATAGGAGGCAGTGGCGGCGGGCGACGATATGCGACCTCAACGGCGGTTTTCCAGTAGCTCGTGGCGGTGGAGATCCTGGGCCGCGGTTTGCGCCTGCAGCGGTGGTGGTTCGAACGGTGGTTCACGACGGCGAGGGTCGAGGTTGGAAAACGGGCTGGATA